>PVJX010017400.1:21811-38583 GCA_004027295.1 Dolichotis patagonum
AAAAAAAAAAAAAAAAAAAAAAAAAATCACAAAACTAAAACCAACTCGGGCAATTTAACAAGGCTCCATTAAAATAAGATTTTTTTAAAAAAGGAAAGAGGGAGATGGGTATTAGAGATGCAGCTGAGTGGCAGACTGCTTGCAGCATGTTCGAGGCCCTAGGTCTAATGCCCAATAATAGAAAAAATACAATCATTCTTTTACTTAATCTCCATTACCTATAAAAATGAGAGTAAGGATTGATATAAGGATTAAATACAAAAATATATGTGAAAGAGCTTTGTAAATTTTTACATTTCTTTACAGCTTGAGAGGCTAACTATCCTTTGTAATCTCATAGTACTTCCACACAATTTAAATTTTATAAATTAAAGAAAGGTTAACTTCCAAATGCCATGCCTCACATACTGTAAGAACTCGATTTTATTTTAAAAGCACATGAAAAATTAATCTATGAATAAAAAAGTGATTCAGTACATACACTAGAAAGGAAGGGAGCAATGACCCTTCTTCCATTGCTATAAACACTTAGGAGCATGTCTTAGATTTGGAGGGTTCTTTGTTATCCTTTTTATCCTTTTCAAGCTCCTGGAATTGGGCTTTCAACTTTTCTTTTTATTGCTATTACAATGACTAGAAAAATATCTGCATTGCATATAACCAATAAGGAATTAATATCCAGAATATATAAAGACTCCCACAAATCTGTAAAACACAACTGGGAATGAAATGAAAACATGGACAAAAAAGATGAATAAGCAGATCAACAAAGATAATGATATGTGAAAAGCATACTCTAGGAAGTGCAAAAAAAAACTAATGATAACGTACCGTTTCACAACCAACAGATTAGTAAAAATTTCAGAGCCAGCCAATGCTAAGTATTGGTGAGGACACTGACTTAGAGAGCTCGTCAACCATACTGACAGTAAGGGAAACTGTTCCTACCAAGTGGGAAAGCAACACAGCAAATAAAGTCAAGACATATGTATGCTGTATTTTACACACCAGCAACTCCACTTTTAGACATGTACTAGAGAAACTCATACACTCAAACATGACAACCGTAGTATTCTTTAAAACAAGAAAAAACTAGGAAATCTAACTATTCAGTAATAGGGAAGTGGGTTTAAAAATTATATAATACTCTCGGGCTGGGGATTTAGCTCAGCAGCATAAGCGCCTGCCTTTGCGAGGTGCCGATTTCAATCCCTGGTACCGATTTAAAAAAAAAAAAAATTATAGCATACTCTCATAGTGTAACATTACATACAACAATTAAAATAAATAAATTAGACTACAACTCAAAAAGTAAAAGCAGAGCTGCATGTTTGGAGAAGCCTGCCCCAAACCACCTCCCCAGGAACTAAGATTAGGAGAAACCCAGGTGCCTCTCGCATTTCCCTACACTATGGATAGGCAGCTGATGTGGCAAGTACCTGGAACCCCACAACTGCCTCATCTGGAAGAACCCAGGAAAATGTCAAGACAAAGAAGCAAAAGGCAATCTCTGATTTCCAGCCCACACAGAACAACTCTAGGAGACACAGACATAAAATAAATTGGAAGTCACACACCTGTTTCTAAAAGGATAGCAACTGAAGTAAAGAAACATCTTCACAAGGCTGTAAAAGTGATCAGAAATAATCTCTCAGGTAAAAGACAGGACAAACGTAATGAAAAACTTGCTGAGCATACCTAAATAAGACATAGATTAAAAAAAAAAAAACACAGAGGCGCACAGGAAAATGATGGAAACCTTGAGTGAACAATACAGAAAAGAATTACAATCCGTGAAACACTGAAAGAAATATCCAGGAAATTAAACTCAATTGAAAGCTGCCAAAACTACTTGAAAGAAACTAAAAATAGACTTTCAGATCTGAAAGACAGGATGGTAGCTAGCTATCGTAAAAGGAAAAATCTCAAGAACAGCAAGGAACCAGGAAATAACAATGCAATGGTCATAAGACAATGTGAAGAAAAAAAAACTTAAGAGTGAAAGGTGTCAGTGAAAAAGGGTCAACATAAATGACATAAAAAGACTATTTACAGAAGTAATAGCAGAAAACTTCCCAAGCATGGGAAAAGGACCTGACCTACAGATAAGTGAGGCATACAGAACTCCAACTAGCCATAAAAAAATATATCTACACCTTGATATACAGTAATCAAGATATCAGAAATTCAGCACAAGAACAGAATGTTACAGGCTGTTGGAGAAAACAACAGATCACCTATGAGGGAAAACCCATCAGAATCATGATAGACTTCTCAACACAAACCATCAAGTCAAGAAGAGCTTGGAATGAAGCATTTCAAGTCCTGACAGAAAACAACTTCCAATGCAGATTGATGTACCCTGTAAAACAACCTTTCAAAATTAATGGAAAAGTAAGATACTTCGATGATAAAGAACAACTAAAGTAATTCATAACCACCAAACCAACCCTACAAAGAGCAGTAAAGGATATTAGAGAGAGACAGATAAAGATGACCATAATTCCAGGAACAGCAGCAGAAAGGGATCACTAAACAGAGCAAGCAACTAAATGGAGGGGAAAAGTGGGGTGCCAAGGGCAGGAGGATGGCATGACAGACATGAGCCAGTACATGTCAGTCATAACCATTAATATAAATGGCCTCAATTCACCAATAAAAAGAAACACAGGCAGAGTGGATCAGGAGACAGGATCCATCAATATGCTGTATACAACACATTTGACTCAAAAGGAAATTCATGGATGGAAGGGTGGAGAAAAGACAAGGCTCCATGCCATGGGGACCCAGCAAATAACAGGGGTAACTTGCCCATCAATCACAGAATGGATGATATGGTATTTTTATACAATGCAAAATTATGCAGGCATAAAAAAAGTCTCAAGGCTCTTGTAGATAAATGGATGCAAGTTGAGATCATGCTCAAAGGTGAAATGGCTCACACTTACATGGGTGAACATTATGTGTCTCCCTAGTATAAAAAACTGAAGGAGTTTGTGGGATCCAGAATGTACAATAGATACTATGAAAGTGAAAGGGGAGGAAACTGTCAAAAAAGGGAAGGTGGTAGCCATTGTTGATTTCCTATCTTGAAGTCTTATACTGTTTTCATTGTTTAGTTTGGTTTTATTGTTTTATTTTGATTTTATTATGTCTGATGGTAAGAGAAGCTATTTTGAAGGTAACAAGATATATTATGGTAGTCACTGTTGATTTCTATTATCTTGTTTTGAAGTCCTGTATCACTTTCGTTGTTTTGTTTTGATTGGTTTTATTCTGTTCTGTTTTGATTTTATAATGTCTGATGGTACACGCAGCTATTTTGAAGATAACAAGAGGCATTATGGTAGCCATTGTTGATTTCCTAGTATCTTGATTTGCAACCCTGTATTACTTTGTTTTGTATTGATTGATTGTATTTCATTTTGTTTGGTTTTATTCTTTAAAAATTTTAAAAAAGCAAAAGCACATCATTACAGCATTTATATAAAATTTAAGAACATAAAATAATATAAACAGTGACTCAAAAAGAAATGAACAAAGAGCTAAAAATGATCAACTACTCTTATATGCCACAGCATGGAGGAATCTAAAAACTATGAGTAAAATAAGTCCCACATACAAATACGTGCAAAATTACTCCATATGTGGAAAGTTAGGCATAAGAAAATAGTTGTGATCTATAGTGATAGAAAACAGACTCACTTAGTCTGTTACTAGGAGGAGCAGTATTGGCTGGAAAACGTGAGGCATCTTCTGGGGTAATGAAAGTTCCATTTACCATCAAACTTAATAGTCTGTGTATTTACTATATGTATTCTCAAATCTTAAAGCAAATGAAATGCTTTCACATTATTTGTTAACTACAATACAGTAAAAAAGAATCAGCAAAAGAATACTGCTTAATTTCTACACATGCTTAACATGTACCTTTCCTGTTACAAGCACATATCAATCCTTAAGCTTCATTTGGACTCTTTTATAACACCTCATCACTGTCCATAGTTGAAATGGTACTCCCTTCACTGCTAAGAGGAAGAAATGGTACAAACATAGTTCTTAACACATCTTCACAAAAAGTCATGTGATTAATATCTGGAAGTGCTGGAGATCCGTTTTAGAGACAGGTCAATCATTTAAACTGTGTCCAATCGGTATCGGGAAATGTGTTCATTAGGACCTTCAGAATGAAAAGTGAAGCAGAATCTCATTTTGAATAAAAATGGAGCTGTCAGAGACTTTCTCTTGCTATAAGAAAAACCAATCCAATATCATTTCCAAAAAGGCATCTTGATGACATCTTTTGCAACAAACAACTGATAAAAACCCTTGTATGGGGCTGAGGATACAGCTCAGCAAGAACAGCACCTGATTGGCAATCGTAAGGTCCTAAGTTCAATTCCCGGTACCAAAACAAAAAACAACAACAGAAACAAAAACCAAGACCTGTGTGCCATTGGCACAAACCTATGTACTTTTAGAAAATCCTTATATTCAATTTGTGAAATGTTAGATTTCAACATCATATGGGGGGAAATGATAACCATTCATTTCTCTACTTAAAAAAAAAAAAACCCTCATTCTCTGAAAGTCAACTCTACTTCCTTGTGACCCAGAAATCTGCAGTAAAATTTGATCACTTTGTGTCATCAGGGCTTGGAATAGTTCAAATCTATAAAATTTATTCATTTACTAGATGATGAGATAAGGAATGCTTTGCTTGGTTCTGATTTCGTAAACTTCTCTCAAGACAGACAGCAATTTGTCTCAGTGCTACATCTACAAACATGGCTTTCCTGTACTGTCTTTTAAGATGTATACAAGTTTTCTGATTAATCCCATTTTATAATAGATTTTTAGTAACCTAGAAAATGTCATTGTCTGGTGCACCAATGACACTGCATTGCAATCGCAAAGCCAAGTTTAAAAAACTCTGACAACAGAGTGGGGATTTAGCTCAGCGGCATAAATGCCTGTCTTGCAAGTGTGTGGTCGTGAGTTTGATCCCCGGTACCAATAAAAAAAAAAATCCAACATAAATATTAAGTACTGTTAAGTGTAAATAAAAATTGATCTGTGTTATGTTTATATATAAATCTGAAATAAAAAATTTTAAAGTAGTCAATTCTTTGTCATTTTGTACATTATTTACATACATGAATGAATACTTTTAAAATAAACAGATATATGGAAAGGATACACAATTACTTCAATCTACTGTTGTTCCAGCAAGGAAAAGGAGTGGTTTCAACTATAAAGTTTATTTTAAAATACTGTTAATATATTTTAGATCAGAGTACACAGGTGTTTTGTTATTCTCTGCACTTTTCTGTTTAATGTAATTAGTTTTTTTAAATTAGTACCAAAATACATTCACTTCTGTAACAAGCAAAAAGGGCTTATAATAATTTTGAAAGCATATGCAATGAACTTACATTACAATGGTATATTTGAACCACAGCATCCTACACATTTTGTCATAACTAGTTAAAAAGAAACAGGAAAAGGAAAAGTTGCCTGGGACAAAAATCAGAGCGGGCAGGGCAGCAGGCTCTTAACACTAAGTCTATGGTAATTAAATTTTTTTGTGTTTTAGTAAACTGTGATATTATAGACTCTTAGGACCAAATGAAACGAGCAATTTACAACCCTGCTGTGGAGATAAATAATATATAAAACAAACAAAAACTAATATTTATTGAGGGTCTTCTTTATGCCAAGCACAAGTACTTCATATACTAATCCATTTAAACTTCAAACAGTCATAAAGTATTACTTTCCAGCTTAAGAAACATACAGGGCTTAAGAATGTTACTCAAAAACACACAACGGTGAAAGGCAGTCAGGATCCGAGTTTAAGGTAGTCTGGCAAGGGTACCCACAACACTTTCAAAAGCATACAGTGAACATGCCACACAGCACCCTGACTCTGAAGTATGTGAACTAGATTTCAGCGGTGACACAGCGTTCAACTTTTCTCAATCTGCTTATCTCACTGTTGAAAAAAGGCTCAGGTAATAAATCATAAAAAGCACTTGTATCTGCCATAATTATAAATGAGCCTAAAAATGTGGTAAGAATCTGTGTTGGGTCATCCATCGCTCCAGGTCTCTTCACCTTTTTACCAAACAACATTTGACTCACAATTACAGGCTCAACCTTAGTCCCAAGACCAATCTTTTCCTTCATCAGATTTATGCTTGTAATAATTCAGTACCAAGTTCTAACTGGCTTCTATCCTGTTCTAAAACTAAGACTTCACTTTATTCTCTAGTTCTAATTTTTGCCTTATTTTCTTAACTTTTCTTAGTCTTTATATTATGTGACAAATGATTGGTGTATATAATTACATTTAAACCCCACAATAGTACGAGATAAATAATATACTTATTTCACAGACGAAGAAAGTAGACATACATTTTAAAATACCATACCTACGTCATTTAATAATGTCAGAATTTAAAATAACAAGGCCAGCTGGCCGAAAGATGATTATTTTTCCTCCACAAAATACTGTTTTCAAATTGGACATGTTGGCTCAGACCTGTAATCCCAGCACTTAGGAGGCTGAGGCAAGAGGATTTCTGCAGGTTCAAGGCCAGCTCAGGCTTATGAGTTCAAAGCCAGCCTACCCCACATAGTGAGACCCTGTCTCAGAAACAAAGCAGTTTCAGGGGTCAGGGATACAGCTCAGCGACACAGCACCTATGTGGCAAATGCAGGATCATGAGTTCAATTCCCAGTACAAAACAAACAAAAATGCCAGCAGTTTAAGTCATGTCTAAGAGTTTCCAGGGAAAAACTGGAAAGATGAAAGAAACACTGCAAATCTCACTTTTATAGACAGCCAAGAAATGCAAACTGTCACCTACTCTTTTGATGCCACAGTCTGCCTGTCTGCTTACATGGGCCTCCTCCTCTTGTAACTTAAAAGATGAATCTGATCCGTTACCCACATCTCATGAAGTCACCTCTTTGGTAAATATATCTTCCCTATCTGTCCCACCATGTTTCCACTCCCACATCTGCCATAAAAATAACAGGAAGTAGCTATAGTAGTCATTTTGGAAATGTCACCATTATGAGTAACATTATCTTTTCTTCTACATGATGAAGTAGAGACTACTATGGCTGGCACAATTTAGATTATGAAATTTCTCAGATGTTCCAATTTTAGTAGCCTATTTTATATTTTAGTAAAATTCACTATTCATATCAACTATTACATGACTATTCTAGAGTAATCTGCAATATTTTAAGCCATACTACACTACAAAGACCTAAACTGAAAGTCACAAAGGTTTATTAAATTTTTCCCTTTATGAGCTCCACCATATGACAGTGATTTCTAAGAGCCATATAACCATGTAACATGTGCATGACAATATTATCATTTTTGAAAGCAAAGAATCCTTTTCACTGCAATATTAATTTTTTTATTCCTTTCATTGCCCATATACTTACTGCATAATATCACCAAACAGAACTGTTTATGATGAGGTCTGGGACAGTCCTCATTAATTAAACAGAAAAATACGGCTAAGTTATGACCCAAAATATCATCAGGGACTTTCATATACTGGAAACCTCTTTATACGTCACTGACAAAGAAAAATGTAATAAACATAAGATGAGTATAATTTATTCAAAATGCCTGTGACCAGAAATGTTTGACTTTAGAGGTCTTCAGATTTTCGAATACCTGTATGAACTTCACTGGCTAAACAGCACTAATCCAAAAATCCAACTACTGTGTCAATGCCTTGCAGTATTGTGTATTCACTCAGCTTCTACCCGTTAACCCATGTAAGTAAATACTATGGATATGCTGCTGCAGTGTTTCTCAAACTACAGTCCACAGAACACCTACCCAAGAATCTCCTGAGGTGCTATTCCTGAACTTTATAATATGCATAATCCTGGACTTTTATAAACAATATAAGTAATCAAAATTTCTAGATTAAGACACTGCATTTTAAAACAGACACTGCATTCTACTCAGGTACTGCCCAGGTGTTGACTGAGAAACCAATGATATAAACCTTTTATTTGGGTATTATTATTTAATATAATTGGTTAAAATACTTTTTTATATTGCATTAATATTTAAAATTTCATACTATGTATCCTTGGAGCATAAGCCTTCTTTAATAACTAAAACACATTTAGAAGGCAATAAAAAAGGATCCTAATATCCTCAAAGACACTATCTCAAAATAAACCCCTTTTTAAGAGCTTGAGAATAGTGAGTTCTTAATTACAGGACACTGGTAAACTAGTCTTCACTCAGTTCAGCAGTCCAGTTTATTCAGCAATGTAACAGGAAACAACTGCCTTCGTGACAAGACATAAGACAAATATGGGGGTAAATTTCTGGGGTACTTTCTTCACACAGAATAACAAATTTAGGTTTTAGGGGGTTTTTTTGGTACCAGGGATCGAACTCATGACTTCATGCTTGCCAGGCAGGCGCTTAAGCCACTGTGCTAAGTCCCCAGCCCAATTTAGGTTTTAAAACATGTGGCAAGTATGATTTACTGCATTATCAATAGCTATTCATTCCCCACTGCTTCCTTCCTGAAAGAATACTTATTTTACCAGCAGAGGTAATGTGGCCTACCTGGTGAACGCCAACTCCATTCCCCTTTGCCAGCTTTTCCCATGCTCATGCACCAGTAGTTTCTAATGAGATGTGAAAAAAAATATTCTAGGGACTTTTGCAAAAATTGTTATTCCAAATAAAAGTCAGAATTGAAAGGAGAAAGCCCTCTGCTCCCTACTTTCAGCCTCTGGTTGTGCTAAAATGTCTGGTGCAACAAACTGCATACCACTCATTGACGAAACAGCTATGAGAACAAAAAGTAAATATAAGGATCTCAAGAGGGGAGGACAAAAAGAACAGGAGTCTTAAATAACATCTTTGACCTGCTACATTAAGCACTAGATTACCTAGCATCTAAAGTGGAACTTAAAAATTGTTCAGTGACTTCTGAGAGATTTTAAAGAGCTTTTTCAAAGTTGCCTAACTGTAATATTGGTTTCAGGACCTTCATAAATAGAGGCCACAATGTGGCCATTATCTAGAAACTCTTAAAAGTTTTAAAAAAAAAAGGTGCTCCCATGGACTGTTCAGAATATATATGGTTTTTGGTTTTTTTGGGTTTTTTTTCTTTTTTGGTATCAGGGATCTAACTCACAACCTCATGCTTGCCAGGCAGGCGCTTACATCACTGAGCTAAACCCTCGGCTCTATATGGAATCTTGATAAATCTTTTTTTTTTTTTCATAAATCTCATTATACAAGTATTTTCCCATTTCCAGGAAGGACATTTTAAGTTCAGTCGCCACAAAGATAGGATAGTCTTTGGTTTTGTAGAACTAAGTAAATGTAACATGCAGCATTTTAACATCTTTGTATCTTTTTGTGTAACCTATGTTGTGTTGCCTTGCAGATGTGACTTCTCTGATAGTGATCACTTATTAATTTCTGACAACTACTCTAAGGATGGGCCAAACAAAACCAATGAGGAATAAGGTTATTTATGAATTATACACACGCACACAACACACATAGCTTTATCGCTGATAAGGGGAATTTAAAACATCATAGTTTCTTATTAAAATTTATTGGTATAATCGAGAAACCACCAACAATGAATAAGCTTTCCCACAGAAGTTACTGTTATAAATACAATTACAGAGCATACAATACAAGGCTTGCCTTCAGGACTACCTTGTCATATGTCAATAATTAAGCTCTGGAACTTCTTAGGAGAGACAAGATTGTTTCAGACATCACCTGTAGGGATTATCGATTAGTCTGGTTCTAGATGAACAGTCTGTCTGGAATACTGACTAAATTCATGCTGAACAAAGTAAGTGTCACAGACGCAGGCAGACTAAATTTAGTCCCCAAAACAGCGACAATTTGGATCAAATTTACAAATACAAGGCTGAAGGCATAGCTCTGGTAGTGTGCTTGCCTATGAGCATGCGTGGGGCCCCAGTTTTGATTCTCAGCACCACAAACAAAAAAGAAAAGGAGAAATTTCTTCATCTTCCTTAGGCTACTAGCACAAAACTCCCTAGAATCACCATGATTTTGTCATTATAGAAGTTACTTGCTTTGGCCCAGTTTTTTGTTTAAAGTTTTGTCTGTTCTAGTCAAGATTAACTGTAATGCAGGGTTAAAACCAGCTACTCTGGAGTCATGTATTCTTTTTCTAACCAGTGGAGGACCCAAAAGAAAAGGATGGCAAGCTTTTTCAAAGGTCCACCTGGTGAGATTTTGAGGTGCCCACTCAAGTGGGAAAGACCAAGGAAGAGTAAGGCTTCTATTAGCAGGATTATCAGGATAACATTCAGGGCAATAATCAGCTCTATTAATACGATCTAAAAAGACTTGGTAACATTCATTTTCAACCAGTTCAGTTTGGTACAACCAGTGGCCTAGTTCTAAACTAGGAAACCATTGCTGTCCACAATCAGGACAATGTGAATTATCTGAGAACATCTGGACTTAGACAATATAGACAGCAATGTAACACCAAGAGGCAAAAATGACAGAAAGAAGCCAAAATAACCAGTCCTGTTACCGGCTTGGTTTAGCAACTTCTAAGTTCAACAGACATTATTTGAAGAGGGTTAACTTTGGCTTGCACCTCACAGTATAATTGTTCAAGATTTTGTGGTCTTTCACTCAATCGCAACAGTCTCTGAACTCAGGGACCAATCCAGTCTAGAATGTTATCAGTTACTTACTAGCAGCACAGATTTTAGAATAATTCCTCCAAATCTCAGCTTCTCAGGAAGATAGGACTCTAATCTAAATGAGTTTTTTTTTTTTTTTAGGTTTTATCTGATGGTGGTGATGTCACACAGAGGAACTTGGCTTACTCTACTTTGTTGATAAAGTTATTACACTTGGTGACACAGAGAAGCTGACAAGTCCAATGAGTCTTTTTTCCTGGTGCTGGCACTCTTGCTGTTGTAATACACGTAACCAAGTCTTAAGGCCTTGGCACTTTACAGAGATGTAGGGGGCTCAGGAAACCCTGGCAGTCCTCTTGAACGTGGATCCAATGAAGTCTGTCTTGGGAGAACCTTATTCTGGAGAATAAGTCACAGAGAAGTAGCTGGTGTTGAGTTGGCTGAAGGATCTGGGAATGCGTCACGTACCTGCAAATGATAAAACTTCAGACGACTCATATGGGTTTGCAGTTACAATATTATTAGAAGCATGCATTTGGAAATTATCTGGGTCAGTTAAGATAGATGACAATTGTCTCGTGTGTTTTCCCATGACAATTTAGTATGAGTTCAAACTACTTTATCTGTTGGGAACTAATCTTATGCTCATATGGGCAGTAGGAAGGATTTTGGATCATTTAAAATTTACAGTAGGATTGACAATTTTTTTTTTAGTACCTTATTTCTTTTTTATATCCTTCTAGCACTTTGAGTATAATAAAGTTTGTATAATTAAGCTTAACCTGATAAACTTTGAGATCACCAGTATATCTCTTCTGTAAAATGGGTGCCATATATGATATTCTTATAATGTGTATAATAACATGAACAATGACAGCCTGTCCATGACAGACTTCAATCCAGTCAGGAAAATGCTTACAAAATTTTGTGGTACCTCAGTTCACAAAAACTTGATTCTTTTCATGATTCTGATGCAAACTGAGTTGAATGACAAATGAATCAAATTCTATGTTAAGAGTCAACGTTGACCATATGGGTTAATGTGATTCAGTCCTCATCCAGTCTGGTTTGTGTCTGGAATTGTTGAGAAAACCGAGGCACCACTGAATTAGCTAATACTCTTAATAGGACACTCCATAAAACACTTTCGAAAGCTGAAAAAAGAAACCAATGCAGTGGATCTCATTGCCCACCTGTATCTTACAGGTTGATACACACTGTCATATAAGAAAGCAAGCAAGGTATTACCCTGAACAACAGCCTTGAGTTATCTTGGAAAAGGTAGTCAATCAGCTAGAATTTACAGATGCCATCATCATCTTTGCACTTCCTCCCAACACTCAATATGCCATGTAAACAAGTGGCAGAATTGGATACAGGGAACAACTAGATGGTTACCTAGGGTCTGTTACAAACTATCCAACCAAAATATATACTCTGGCTTTCTCTAGTGTTCTTTCTGTAAATTGAGGCTCACTCATGTGAGAACAAAGGTCACTGGGAAGCAACTAGGTAGTTGCACTATATAAAGAACTGGCCTGAAAAGCAGGAGTTACAGTCTTAGTTGCAGCCAGTCAAAGTATTTTCCTTATAGACTCTCAAGAATACTTTGATTCTTGATTTTAAAATGGCAAGCTGCAAAATATAGCTGAAGAGACCGACAGTACTAGGAAATGGAGCCCATATTTTGATGGGAGCCACAAAGAAGGTCAAAAACAGTCAGCATGGGTATATGGATGTATTTTTTGACGTCAGGTGACAATAAATGGGTGAGGGCCACCAATTTAGCTCCCTAAAGTAAATAAAGGTATGGTTGCTAACTTGAGGGCTTATTTGGTAGTGACAAGACAGAGAATAATAGATTTCCCTGCATTTCTGTTGACAACAGTTTTAATCACATAAAATTTCTGTTGCTGGATTAAATCTTGGGTCCAGTTATAGCACACACAGACAGTGAATAAAATCCCAACTGTGGGGTTCATTAAACATAAACAATAGACGTTATGCTACCTGACTAAGCTTGTCATTTAAAAGACAATTTTGATTTTTAGAATAAACCAGGTAAGTGCAATTAAAACTACAGCAAAATACCATTCTCCCACCTACCAGGCAGACAAAATTAACCACTTACCAATCCAATTATTTAAATACAAGGCAACCAAAAATTGTGTATTTTTTTCTTAAACTTTTACAGAAAATATAAAAAATATAAAAATATAACAGAAAATATAAAATGACAATTTTATTAAGTTTATTCAATTACAAGAATCACCTGTTTGAAATGACATCTGCTGGAGCAATGCTCAGGATAGTCAGTATGTAAATAAACACACTGTCCAAGTGACTTTGCCTGAATAACAGAGTAAACTGTTAACTGGTTAACAAAGCTGATACTTTAGGCAAAACCAACAGTGCTCCCAGAACTTCACAGCTCCACTTGCAAAAGTTAAAAGAAAGCTCTAAAGCTCTAAGGGCTCAATTCAACCTTCATTCTTCCAACCTTAAGAGGCAAGCAAGCACCACAGCTCCAAGTATTCCTGACACAAGAACATGCCACCTCTCTCCTACTCCTTTAAACCAAATAGGTAAGGGTCAAATGGGGTCCTCTAGATTTCCAAGTGAACCCATTACCAGCCTCAACTCATTCTTCAGCTTTATCACTACTGGATTAAGCAGAAGTGAAGAGAAGGACCCCAGAAATGCTTCTGGGAAGGTTCCCAGTCTTGCAACCTCCACCAACATTTACAGCTTTACTACTTGGTGCTTGAAAGCACCAGGATCAATCTCAATAACCACAGGAAGCCCAGGCTTAAACTGTCACCTGGTTCTCAGGGCAGTGAAGTAACATTCCTTCCTTTATTTATTTCTCCCACAAAATCTGTATCATTTTTCCGTAGTATGTATTACAAGGCTTTTTGTCCTAAGTACACAGCAAATATTTTGTCAGTAGAACAGTATCGGTGATAATCATATTCATCTTGGGGACTTGGTACATATGTATCACACCCTGATCACTTTCAATAATCACCCCCCCACACACATTTCCCAATTCACTTTCTCATCCCCAGAAAGTCTGCCTCCCTATTTCCTACCATTCTTGATTTTTACACTTTATTTATAGTTTGGCTTTCTCATGGAAAAGAAACCATGTGATATTTAACCAACTCTGTCTGACTTCACTTAACATTATGGCCTCAAGATCCATTTATTTTCCTACAGATGACTCGAATTCATCCTTCTTTATGGAAATATCTCAAATAAATGCAAATAAAGAGTAACTTCAATCTGTATACTTTATAAAGATAGGAGTGTAAGTCAGTGAAATTACTTTTAGAATTGATTTGCCACTGTCCAGTAAAGCAAAAGATATGTATTTCCAGAATTTTAGCAATTCCCTTTTTGGCATATACCCTAAAGAAACTTGCACAAATATATTTTTTAAAATGAACAAAAACCTAATAGTAGTACTGTGTAATCACAAAACAGCCAAATGCCCATGAATAGTAAAATAGATGAATAAATTAAGTTATTGCCACACGATGGATTATATATATATATATATATAGCAACTCAAGAATGCTAAGTTTAAAAAAAGAAAAAAACATTTGTATGTAAACATTCCACTTACATGTTTTAAAAGTATATAAAATTGGTATGTGTTTAACAACAAATATACAGTAAAACTAGAAGATAAGCAACAACCCAGAATAATTACCTCTGATGGAAGAGGGAAGGGTCAGGATCTGGGAAGGCATTCAAAGAATTTCAAAGATAAACATAAAACTTCTCTTTTAACTTGACAAAGAAATGTTCACTGTATTATAAACCCTAATAGCCTGTACCATCTCTATTAAATATTTTATAATTTCAATAAAGAGTAAAGCAATAGATAAATTAATAAGCAAAACCAGGGCTGGGGATTTAGCTCAGTGGCATAAGCGCCTGCCTGGCAAGTGTCAGGTCATGAGTTCAATCCCCGGTACCACAAAAAAAAAAAAAAAAAAAAAAAAAAAGCAAAACCAAGTTAAATTACATCATGGACAGCAAATATTCTGCTCAGAAGCAAAATGGGTGTCATATACTGGAATAAAGAGGGATTCTAAAGGAGGCTATAGAACTTTATTTTTCTATTAAACTGTAAGCTTTCTTCATGAAATAGGTAAAAGAGACCTACCTAATGATGGTACATAAAAGTTTACCTTGGCATACTCCACGAAGCAATGAATCTAGGTAAGGAACATTTGCACAAATTAAAAAAACGAGCCCTTTCTCCTGGCAAAATGCGCCCAAAGAACCACCTTGAATGGCCAGCAATTAACTAACAACGGACCACACTGTTTAGTAACAATAGCTGAGACACCAATACTTGAAGCTAACATTCAGCAAGTATCACTTTCTGTTCTGAACATTTTACATGTGTTAACAATTTTATGTCTGTAATAATCCACTGAGAGATTATTATTCCCTTGCTAGAGTTACAAAATGGATTTAGGCAATTTCCTCAATGTCATACAAGTGAGAAGAAACTAGATTCAATCTAGACAGACTGGTTCTAGAACCTATACTGTCTACTACCATGAAATACTGCCCTTTATAAACAGAAAGCTAAACTTTTCTTTCTTTTACATGCTGATATACAATATGTTTCACTGTAGTGTGTAATGAAGGTGAGTGGGAGAAATTCCCCCTTGTAATTTCGCACCCATACAAAAAGATACAGAAGGAGGAAGACAAGATGGCGGACTGGTAGGTAGCAGGAGAGAGACCCTCTCTGAGAGACAGCTCACATGCCAGAATAAAACACCCTGGAGAGACCCAAACAGATAGAGATGGACTCTCACAACCCAGGAAAAAACTAAAGTGCAAAAAACCACTTGAATATGAGGTCCTGGGACTACCATTAGAGAAGCTAAGATCAGCAAGCATGGCACCATCCTCAAGCCGCCTTGAACTCCTGCCCTCCCTGAACAAGGGATCTGCACCAAAGCGACTGGCTTGAGCCGCCAGAGCGCAGAGCTGAACAGCCCTGCGTGCAGCTCACACGGACCGGCCCTGCACTCGACCCACCCAGAGGCACCGTGAATTCCTACCATAGCCGAGCTGAAATCAGAGTTCGGGGAGCCCTGCAGTTCGCGGGGACCAGCATTAACAGTGATGGGAATAAGACCCTCCCACGGGAAAAGGGAAACTGACTGGACGACATGTTGGATTTGGGCAGGACAGCCCTAACTCCATAAGGAAGTGGCTTCAGCTGGTTGTTCCCCTCGCCGAGTGGATTGGTGGAATCTGCTTGGACTAGGCCTCGCCCCTGGCAGGGACCCAGTGAGTCACTTCAATATTACTTCCCTGAGATCAGTGCACACTGATGCAGTGAAGGCCTACAAAGGTTGACTGGCCCCGAAGGGAGGAGCTAGTGCACACTGCCCGTGGGTGAACTCTAATCTCTGATAACCTATTGAAGAGGGCTAAAGCTCCTAGCCTGCGCCCTCTAGAGGAGCCTTAACCAACAAGAAAAGGGTCTGGGCATTACACTGTACACTTGTATGGAAAGAACCAAAAACATGATGAAAGGGAGAAATAAGAAACAACTCCCAGCCCCCAACCCTGACAAATTTGATTCAGGAGAGGTAAATACAAAAGAGATTGAGGGCAGCAAAAATGCAACATCAAACACAGCGCTAGCGGACATAAAGAGATATCTTCAGGACCTCGTAAGCGGGACCAAAACTGAAATATTAATTCAAATTAAACAAGAGATAAGCAGATTAATAAAAGAAGAGCTGGGCACCTCTCAAGAAGACACAGACAGAAGAATGGAGGAACACAAATGGAGAGAAAAATTTAATGAAGAATTCAGAAAAAAACCTAGAATTCATGAAGCAAATTCAAAGAGATTATCAGGAAACTAAAGACTCGATAGATAGCTGGCAAAACTGCTTGAAAGAAACCAAAGATAGACTATCAAAAATTGAACACAGGCTTGCAATGTGGGGTCATGAAAGGGAAGATCTCTTAAAAATAACAAGGGAGCAGGCAGTAAAGATACAAAGACTGGAAGATGA
>PVJX010017401.1:0-38401 GCA_004027295.1 Dolichotis patagonum
ACGCCGGGCTGTTCAGCTCCGGGCTCTGGCGGCTCAAGCCAGTCGCTTTGGCGCAGATCACTTGTTCAGGTCGGGCGGAATTCAGGTGTCTCGATGCAGGTGCCATCGCCGATCTTATCTTCACTAATAGGGCTGTCCTGCCCAAATCCAACATGTCGTCCAGTCGGTTTCCCCTTTCCCGTGGGAGGGTCTTATTCTCATCACTCACCATGTCCCCGAGAACTGCTGGACTGCCCGACCTCAGACTTCAGCAGGGCTGCGGTGGGAATTCACGGTGCCTCTGGGTGGGTCGTGTGCAGTGCCAGTCCCAGCGAGCTGCACGCCGGGCTGCTCAGCTCCGCACTCCGGCAGCTCAAGCCAATCGCTTCAGCGCAGATCGCTTGTTCAGGTCGGGCGGAATTCAAGCCTCTGGAGGCAGGTGCCGTGCTCACTGATCTTATCTTCACTAATAGTAGCTCCAGGACCTCTTATTCGAGTGGGTTTTTGCGCTTTAGTTTCTTTCTGGGTTGTGAGAGTCTATCTCTCTCTGTTTGGGTCTCTCCAGGGTGTTTTATTCTGGCATTTGAGCTGTCTCTCTCAGAGAGGGTCTCTCTCCTGCTACCTACCAGTCGCCATCTTGTCTCTTCTCTCAGTCTTTTGCTTCTTAAGACTGGAAAACACTTCTCTTCTCGGTAAGTCATTTTAGTGTAGTGGACTCCTGTAGAGTTTTGAGCTCTCTCCCTTTGGGTTATTGTTGTGTTTGTTTACTATCTTAATTCAAGGAACTGTAAGAACAACCCATAAGTCAGAGAGCTCTATTTCTCACAGATCTGGGAAACATAGCTGAGAATTTCAAGATCAGGTTGTCACTATGGTGAATTTCTGGTGAGACTCCCCCTCTAGGCAGCAAATTGCCAACTTCTACTATATTCTCTCATGGTAGAAGATGGCAAGATAGCTTTCTGAGGCCTCTTTTGCAAGAGCACTAATCCCATTCAGGTAAGCTCTGCGTGCATGACCTAATTACCTCCTCAAAGTCCCCTACCTGTAATACAGTTACTCTGGGTGTTAGGATTTTAACACAAACATTCACAATACTGTATACACTCATAGCTCAACATTTCACAGGCTGTTTCCGGAGTGAGTCAGGCATTCTTGCCGGGGGGTTGGGAGGGTTAGGGTTGGGCTCTTGGAAGAAGAAGAGCACGGAAGCGCTATAACTGTCTAGTGTTAGAAACCAGGTCCTGGAATGTGGCCCTAGAATGGTGTATCTGCCAGTGTGACCTAGAAGTGTTTATCTCCCTTCCCCATTCCTCACTATTCTCTTTTCTTCATGATCACCATGATATGAGAAGCTGTCATCTACCCAGATCCTTCCACCATGCCATTTATGTGTTTAAGCCTGCAAAACTTGGAAAATCTTGAACCTCTGAGCCAAAATAAACCTCTACTTCTTTAAATTGTGGATGTCACATGGCTGGGGTACAGCTCAGCGGCACAAGGCCCTGCCTGGCAAAAACCTGGTACTCCCTCCACCATCCCCTGCCAAAAAAATAAAAAAAAGAAAGAAAACATTGTAAATGTCACATGTTTTGTTCCAGCAACAGCAAAGTGATTAAGGCAGAGGACAGTATTATATTTTAGTTACATGTTAGCTAGAAACTTTGCACTGGAAGAGTTTTCCGATGATTCAATCATATTGATACAAAGTCAAGTAACTGGATTCAGGAATCAGTGCCGTTCTTATAATGTAGCATCTGGATAAGGTTTAATTTATACCAGTTTACCTAGGCATTATGTCCCTGCAACTTCTCCATCCTGGATTCTGTCCAGAACAAAACATATCCAGGAGTCAATATTGTGAGTGGCAAGTGCCAAAAACTGAATGCCTGCCTTAAAACAGAAAGAGATTTAGGGGAGGAATTTTGAATCTCTCAGAATCAACAGCAATCCAGTAACAGTCCAGGGAGATGGGGAAAAAAATACAGAAATCTGCCCTATGCCTTTTGTTCAATATTCAAAAATCTCCCTAGAAGCAGTTATCTAAGTCTAAGTATTTTCTGCATTCTCTGGCTACATTTTGTAGGTTTTATTCTTGATATTTTCAGCACTCAAAGTCTACCACTGAGCACAGCCTGAGACACTGGGCTGCATTTTGAAGGTGAAACTTATCTCCCAATTAAGATACAAATGGTTTTTCTAAAAGGGAGATATGATACAGAAAAAAAAAAAAAGCAAAAGAAATCTGTGACAGCAGATACCATAGGCAGTTGGAAGGTACAACAATAGTTAAAATGGACTTATCTTTGAAAATTGTATAGTCACATACCTTTCCTCCCAAAATTACTTTTAACTTGGATCACTTTTATTTTAAAATTGATAATTTAGCCTAAGTACATTAATTTGTGTTTCCTGCTTCAAAAACTCATATATTTATCTTTATTGCATTTCTTCTCCTTGGAAAAAGCATTGGGCAGCATCTCATTTGAGTCACCCTCTGCACTATTCAATTTCCCTATTCTTGTTACATTCTGCTGGTGTCCACTCGTTCCTCCCTGATTATCCTGCCTTCAACAATAATATAACTTTGTTCTGTGATGTTTCAAAATACAACGCACTGATATGGTGACCATTGATTTTTGTTTGAGATTCTGGACCATTCTTGATCGGTTTGACCTCAGGCTGCTAAGGTTAATGAATCAGGTACTTGATAGATCCTTGGGCCTCAAGATTCCGATAATCTTCCCTGCTCAGCACCAATATTTATTTATTCATTTATTTATGTATTTATTTATGTCAGTGCATGTTTGTCATACACACAGTTCACCTTCCTCATGTGGAGTTGGTTCATGTACACAGCATATCTTAATTCCTTGTTTACCTCTTTCCACCTTCCGTCTCCCCTTCCTCCATCTCTTGATCCCACCCCCATATGAGAAAGAGCTATCTCCCTATTTCCTAGTATCTATCTTTTTTAATCTTTTTTACACTTTGGTTTTCTTATAAAATAAATCATCCAACAATGAGCCTGTATGTCTAATGTATTGCATTTAACATTATGGTCTTGAGGCGCATTCTGCAACTTTTCTATCCTTATGCCCGAGTAAAACTCCACCGTGTATAAATACCACATTTTCTTTGCAGCAGAACTGTGTACATATTGTCACAAACTGTTGCTTAGAGAATTTAGCATAACTCCTGTTTTCTTGTAATTGTGTTCCAATCTAATATTTAATCCTATGTAACTTTCTTCCACTTGTTTATATCTATACCCAAGTTTGTACTCATCATCAACTTCTCAGACTCTTCCACTTACATCCTGGGTTTATTCATGAATTGTTTTTCTCATTTTTATTGGGGATTTTTCATTTTGGAAAATAAACTGAGATGCAGAAATTTTAGTACATTAGCAAGTATCCAGGTGCTACTTAAACACTCTAAAGGGTAAAAAGATACACAAATTCCTTTATCAATTACCTCTCTATCCCTGAAAGGCCATCAGCCAAAGCATTTATAAATTTCCTGTTGTCATAGTTCATGGTGGCAGTATGGTACAAAGGATTAGAGATTAGAGGAAGTCCATGTTCCCTCAGCATAAGAGAGTCTCAAGAAAAAATGCCCCCAAACGGAAGCTAATGTGGATATCTACTGATGCAATCAGAAAGGACGAAGGATGCAAGATGTTAATGCAGCAATTCATGCAGGGGACAGGGAAGGAGGCGGTTAGGTCAAGGTGATCTGTTACATGCCTGAGCTTAGGGTCAGTGTAAGTAATAAATCGGAGCATGGGGACGACAAGGGTCACGGCATACAATCTGTGAGGCAATGTGTTTTGATCCTGCATGGACTTGTGATCCTATGGGCCATCCTTTAATCTCTAACCATGCATTCCCAGAGGATTTGGGCTTGCAGCTCCAAAGAGTTCCATATCTCTACATAACCATCTCATCCATCGCTCTAGCCAGAGCATCCACGTTCCAGCTTCTGTTTTTTCATAGTAAAAATTAACGCTGAACGTCCTCATTTTCACACTATACATAGAAGGTATTTATGTACAAACTTACACAAATTGCAAGAATGTGAAAGGTTCATTCACTGTCTGGAAGATGGGACAATTTATTTCCAACCATTTGTATTAAAGAGTGATTTTGTAGGTATACTAGAGATTCTGCATCTTATATGAATTATTTAAAATCTTTGTGCAAGAACAGAGAGATTTTTAAATACTAGTACTGAAAACTGACTTTTCTACAGTAAATTTTAATTCTTTGGAAAGAAAGAATAAATGGAATTGGGAAACATAAAAAGCCAAAAGTGTTTTTATTTGCTAATGAATTTGCATTTCATAATTTGATTTTTAAATTAAAATTTGGTTAGACATCCCTCACAAATAACCAAATACTTTCAATGCTCAAAATATGCTTAAAATATTAAATCAAATAATTAAAATGATTATAAAACTGAAATATACTTCAAAATTTCTTCAATATGTCCTATTTCAAAAATTGTACTCACCTTTAAAATAATATAAAAATCATTGCTCAAAAGTAGTAATGAATTAACTATTCCAATAAAAGCATTTGGCAAATCACAACTTATGAGATTATGTTCAATAGTACCTTAAACTAATGAAATAAAAGTTTGGTTGAGTAGTAATCATTTCTCCACATCTAAATTCTCTGTATAAGTAATGAACAGTATTCAGGGTCCTGTGGAGTAACCGCTACACACATTATTATTTGGCTGATTGTCCTTTGTGACAGATTATTTTCAGTCAAACCAATGCTGTAAATGAATTTGCTGAAATGTATGGTTCTAAATTAATGAACATAAATTACAGCACCATGATTTGTCATCATGTTGGTTGATACAGAATTGCATTTAAATATATTATAATTGGGCAATGATTTGAATACTACATGTTCACCCACCCTGATAAGATATCGTCCCTGTCGCTATATTTAGCCTCTTCCTGAGATTATAGCTTTTGCAATTGCAAAACTGACTACAAACTTCTAACTTCTTGATAGTCCATTGTCAGTTAAATATCTACTCAGGGTATTAAAAACAATGACCTTATTTCACATAGTTCATTGGACAGAAAACATCTATGGAAAACAGGCAACATAAACACTGCTGTTATTACATACAAATATTCCAATTCCTGACATGATCTGCATGAAGACTCTTTACTGTGATATCAATGTAAAATGCACCGAAAATGTTCCCATTGAACTTAAAGCACCACCATTTTTCAGCTAGTAAAGAAACTGGTTTTTTCTCATTCTGGGAAACATACAAAGTATGACATGCTCCTGAAGAAATTATTATATTCATAGGTATATAATGTTATGGTTGATACACTGTGTCAACTTGAGGAGTTTAGAAGTTTAACTGAGAGACTCAGCAGGGAGCCAGGAGGCTCACTGTGTAAATATCCTCATCCTGTACAAGAATAGGATACAGCTACTTTGTGAGTGCTACACCCACCCTGGTGAGCGGCATAGCCTCAACACACTAAAAGGGAGGAAAGGAGGCTTGTTTTCCTCTTCTTTTGCTCTGGCTTCTGCCTTGAAGTGTTGCCCCAGTGCCACACCTCCCTGCATTAGAGCTAGCTGTTTATGGACAGAAACTTCCACAAACAGTGAGCTAAATAAATCTTTGCTTCCTTCATTTTGGGTGTTGGATATTTTATCCCAGCAATGAGAGAAAAGTAACCAAGACAAAAAAAAAAAAAGCACAGAATTTATAGTCAATAGAGACTATAAATTTTATAATGATATTAGCAAGTAAGAGTTAATGCCAGGGCAAAAATATTAGAAATTTTTGTTTATCTCTGGGACAGGAAAATACTGTTTTTCAGGCATATTAGCTAAATTGTCCTGCCCAAAGGATACATAAAAATCTCTAAGGTTTTTTAGATAAATATGTCTCAGGTAAGGTCAGTCAGAAGTAAGAGCAAAGTGGGCATAAAGCTAACTTCTTCCATATTCTTAGAGGAATAGTGTGATCTATATTTTTTCTCCTACACTTAAAGTCATACAAATTAATACTTATTTCATTTCTAAGTGATTTTCTCGTTCAGTTTACTTACTGAAATACTGGCGTGAGTTCATTAGCTGGCGCTAATGAACTAACGCCCCTCCTTACATAGCTCTCATAGTTTCTGCTTTTGCTTCATTTTTAGTGTTGAATATGTCTTATTGTATATGCATAAGATTATTTCAGATTATATAAAACTCATATATGTTAATCTGGGTATCAAAATTGCTGTTCTACCATAAATGGAAGACATAATATTTGGCTTCAGGGATATACATTTATTAAATTCAATCAAAATAAAATTATTCAAAAGTAAAGATAAATATATGAAATCAATTTCAATACTATTTTAAAATTTAATAGTTCTAAAGGGAACAGTATTTGTTGAAATGTTTTTAATGGTTTAGAAATTTTATTAATGTACGTTTGCAGTACAGAATTATTGGATTTATTATGTAGAATTGTTACATGGACATAAAACATTTTAACTCTTTTTTATGCCCTGCCACTTCTCTTATTCTCTTCCCTTTCCATCTCTTGGTTCCCTTCCTATTTGCAAAAATCTCTATCTCAAATTTGTTTCCAGTTCTTTTATTTTTTATCCTTTTTCCTTCTTATCCTTCTGTTCTCTCTCCATCTCTTGTTCCTACTCTCATTCAAAATAGGTCTTTGTTCCCTATTATCTTTTTAAAATTTTGTTCTTTCTATATATTTGGGGCTTATAACAGAAACCATATAGCATTTAGGCTGTGTTTTTGATTTATTTGATTTGACATTATGTTCCCAAGGTATATCCAGTTTCCTATGAATGATACAAGTTTATCCTACTTTATGGCAGCCTATTATTCCATTGTGTACAAACACCATGTTTTTATCATCCATTTATCTGCTGATGGACATATAGTTTGCTTCCAAGATTTATCTGTTATGCATTGTGTTGCTGTAAACATGGCTATTTATGTTTCACTGAAATATAATGTCCTTAACTCTTTCAGGAAGATAGCTAGAAGAGGAATAACTTTCTCAAATAGAATTTTAATCTTAGTACCTTAAGGAAGCTCCATGCTAATTTCCATAGTGATTGTACTAGTTTACCTTCCCACCAGCAATGCAGAGGAATTCTTTTGTGCCCATAACCTCACCAGTATTTGTTATTATTTGATTTCTTGAACATAGTGATTCTATCTGACATAAAATGGAATCTGGGTTTTATTTTTATTTGAATTATTCTAATGTTCAGGAATGTCAAACATCTTTTCATGTATTTATTGGCCATTTGTACTTCTGTGAGTATCTGTTATTCATTCATGGACCATTTTTTGATTTGATCTTTTGTTTAGGAGTCTATTTTTTTTATTTCTTTATACATTTTAGGTGTTCGTCTCATGCCCAAAAAATAATTGCCAAGAATCTCACATCTTCTGTTCTATTGATCCACATGTCTGTTTTTGTGTAGTACCACACTGTTTGTATTATTGTAGGTTTGTAATACAACTTCAAATTCAGGATTGTGGTGCATCCTGTTTTTCTTTGGTCACAAAGGTCTTCTTTTGCTGTCCTGGGTTACTTCAACTCCCATGTGAAATTTAGCATTCTTTTCCCCATATCGGTAAGTTATGCTGCTGGTATTTTTGAGATTGCACTAAATTTATAAACCAGTTTTGAATGTATGTACATTTTGACCATGCTGGCCCTACCTATCCAAGAACAGAGACTACCTTTCCCTTTTCTAATGGCCACTTTGGTCTGCATTCTCCATTCTCAGTAGTTTTGTCATAGAGGTCTTTCACTTCCTTGGTTAGGTTAATGCCTAAGTATTTAATTTTTGTCAGTGCTACTGTGAATGGTATTTTTATCCTAATTTCTTTCTCAGTGAGTTTATTTCTAGTGTGTGAGAATGTTATTAATTTTGTGTCTAGAATTTTTATCATGCTACAATGCTAAATTTGGTTATTAATTGTGGGAGTAATTTGGTGTAATTTTGGGAGACTTCTATGTAGAGAATCATTTAATTTTCAAAAAACAAAATAAAATTTGACTTCTTATTCTATACACATCTTTTTTATTTCTTTCTCTTACCTGATTGCTCTGGCTAATGTTTTGAGAACTATGCTGAACAGGAGTAGCAATGGTGGACATCCTTATCCTGCTTTTCATTTTAAAAGAAAGTTTTCATTTTTCATTTTTTATATGACATTGGCAATAAGTTTGTCATAAATAATTTTTGTCAGATTGTAAAAAGGTCTTTCAGTATATTTTCTAGAGGGTTTTATCATGAGTGAATATCAGATTTTGTCAAATGATTTTTGTGCTTCTATCAAAATGATCCTGTGATTTGTGTCCTTACTTTTGTTCATGTGATATATTACATTTACTAATTTACACATGTTGAACCATTCTTGCATGCCTGGAATAAAGCATACTTGCTTACATGATATATAATGTTTTTTGATGATTTTCTACATTCTGTTGGCCAATATCTTGTTGAGGAGTTTTGCATCTATGTCCCTTAAAGAGATTGGACTGTTCTCCTTTTTTGGTTAGATTGTTATACAATATAGTTTTGGAAGCAGGGTAATACTAGCATAGAAGGATAATTTTAGGAGTACTCTTCTTCTGAATTCATTAAATAGTTTGAGGATTACTGGCTTTAGATGTGTACTGAAATTTCTATAGATTTCACCAGCCAATCTATCAGCACATACTTTTTTTCCTTGGTAGGATTTTTTTTGTTATTCTTCAATTTTGGTGCCTCTTATTTGATTATTTTGGGCTTTTAGAGCTTCTTCATTCAGTTTTGGTAGCTCAGATTTATCTAGTATTCAATCTATTTCTTCTGAATTTTTCAATTTATTGTCAGACAGGTTTGTGAAGTAGTTGGTAATAGTCACCTGATTTATAGTGATGGACTTTGTTATCTGATCTATTTTATTTCTAATTTCATTGATTGGGGCCATTTGTCCACTTTTTGAGAACACTGGCTAACATTTTATCTTTTTTTATTCTTTCTAACAACCAGATATTCAGTTTAATGATATTTGTATTGTTACTTTAGTCTCCATTCCTTTGCTTTCTGCTCCAAACTTTATAATTTCCTTCATTCTATTAGCTTTAGCTTTGAAATTTTTTCTAGGACATTGAGGTACATAAGTAGGTTATTTATTTGTGCTTGGTTTGTTTTTTCTGATATCAGAATTCACAGCTATAAATGTCCTTCTTAGGACTGCTTTCATTATATCTCATAAATTCTGGTATGTTGTACTGGTGTTCTCATTTCAATCTAGGAAATGTTGCGTTTTTCCCTTGATTTTTTCTCTGAGCCATTGATTAGAGTGTAATATTTAATTTCCATTGGTTGTGTAATTTATATGATTTCCTTTACCATTAAGTTTCAGCAATGAGCTAGAATCTGATAATGTGCATGGTATAATTTGAATTCTTTTGGATTTATTTAAACATGTTTTCTTGGAAATATCTGTTCAATTGGCGAAAGTTCATATGTTGCTATGAATAGTGTTTCTTCTGTTGTTATTTGGTGGGATGCTGTATAGATATGTTGAATTCATTTGTATTGAGATTTGGTTCAGCTTTGATAATCTGTCGACTTTTTGCTATTTGATCTGTCGGTTTGTGATGGTGTGATATTGAAGTTCCCTACAATAACTGAATTGATGTTTGTCTAACATTTTTTCTTCAGTAGTGTTTTTTATGATGTTGACTATGCTATTAAGATATCTATAAAATCAGTTTTTGTTTAATGCCCACTGAAAATAGGCTAGCTACTCATGCTCGCTTAGCACTGTTGGATAAAATACTTTTTGTATCCTTTGATTTTTTAATGTATGAATTTCTTTTTTAGTTAATTGTATTTGTTGCACACAGCACACTGCTGAAATTTGTTTCCTGATTCATCCTGCCAATGGGTGTCTTTCAATTGATGAATAGAGAATATTCACATTGAGAGTTAATACTGTTACATATTGACTTATTTCTGTCATTACAATATTTTTTGTGTTGTTGATCTTTTTCTTCCTTTATGCATAATTGTTTATCTTACATGCTGTATTCAATCAATTGCATCTTTTGTCACTGTTAGCTTTCATTGTCTCTTTCTAAGATATCTATTAGAATTAGTTGGAGTACTGGTTTGATGATGTTGAATTTCTTCAGGTATTCTTCATAATGAAGATATCTTATTCTTCCATGTATTTTGAAAGAATCTTTTGCTGCATATATCAGTTAAAATTGGATATCTTTTTCTTTTAGTGCTTCAAATCCTTCACTCCAAGTTCTCCTGGCCTTTAAAGTTTGAATTCAGAAGTATGCTGTAATTCTAATAGGATTTCCTTTATATGCGATTTGTTGCTTTTCTCTAATAAGTTTTAAAATTAGTCTGTTATGTTGGACTTCTGAGATTATGACTATGACATGTCATGGTATGGTTCTTTCTGTCCTTAACTGTTTAGAGTTTTATATGCTTCATTTATTCACATGTTAAATTCTATTCTCGTATTTGAAAAGACTTCCACTGTTACTTCGTAGGTCTTTGTAATGCCATTTGTACTATCTTCTGATTTTTCACTAATCCCAGTTAATTTTAGATCCAGTTAATCTTCTTTGCAATATCTAGAGCCCTTGAATCTATTTTTCAGGTTCTCTTGTTGTTTTTATAATATCTCTCAATAATTGAACACCCACTGATACATGGATGATATCAGAACCTCCAAATTTGATATTATAATAAATATTATAACTCCCAGCCTGTTACATGTCTCATACCCCAAGTTTGTGCTCTCTAAAATTGAAGAATGAATTCTAGGAACAACAGAAGTTAAGAGTAGGAAATATTAACTGAGAGATAGAAAGCTCCTACTGTAGGGATAAGAGAGCACCCCCAGAAAGTGGGTTGTCTGAGGGCACCACTTCTCAGGGGAAATTTTATGGAGCACAACCACATGGGTACAATATGAGTTACAGCTATGGTCAACCAATAAGGTTATAAGTAGAGCTGCTCAGGTAATATCTAAGCAATGGAGAAGGCACAAAACCAGCAGGCATGGAAAGATGAGGTAGGTGAGGAATCTGAGGGTCTTGGTTGACCACTGAGTGACCGGTTATTATCTAGACTTTGTTAGGCCAGGTGTTATCACTTACCTCATCTCTTGGGAAATATGTTGGCCTGGTCCTTTTGTTGTTATTTCCAGCCTGGCATCCAACGGATGTCTCCAGCCACAGTTATGGTAGGTTTTCACCACTTGTCCTGGCTCTTACTGGTCTATTTCTATCTGACTTTGTATAATATTTCTACCTAAATAGGCTGTCTATAATACTACCACAATCCTGTCTTCTAGTGTGACATTCTATGATAACGTTTGTTATTTCTGTTCCCCATACTCTCAGAAGAATTTTTAATCTGAATTTCTGCTTGCCATATTTTCATGGAATATAATTCTTTTCTGTGCTCCACATTCATGTTTTTCATTGCTTCATTTAGCTCAACTAGCTTTCCATTAGTGTCTTCGGTAAACTCACTGACTGTTTTGTATATTAGAGTCATTATCTGTTTAGTTATATCTATGAATTTGCCAAGCACCTCATTGATCTGTTTTGTTATCTACTCCATTATTATTTCAAATAATTTAGTGGTGGATTTTAATTTCTTCTGTTTCAGTGCCTCCTGAATTGGCTTTGAGATAGTTGGAAGCTTTTGGAGGAATGTTATTTCCTTGTTTTCTCGTGTTTCAGGATGTGTGAGTGTGCCCGCACACACAAAACACACACACACACACACACACACACGTGTATGTGCTGAGTCTTGCAGTCTGAGTATAATGGAAGTCTTCCTCACTAGTTTAGAAGCCTCTTTAGTTACTGCCTGGTTTTCAATGTTGCTAAATATAAGCCTTTGCCTCCAGGATCCCCTTATCTTTATTTATTGGGGGGGTAGCTTTAGTGTATTTTTCTCAGGGTCCAGTTCACTAGAAAGGAGCCTCAGTATTGTTAAGGACACTGAAGTAATCTACATATCAGCATTCATAGAAAACCAATTAACAGCAACAACTATGTCATCTTGGCTATATAATATTGACAACAAAATTCATATCAAAGACAAACTTTGTATTGACATACACTAGGAATCAATAACATACCACCTTTAACCATAGAAAAAAAATCAATTATTATAATATAAACACTAAGACAAACTGAATATTCACATACAGTAAATATCTATTAGATGCAATAATTTTACATCTACTAGCAGTAGGACAGTATGCAACAGTACTTTCAGATAGTTAATATTCTATAGTTCCATGAAACTTACTGGTGATAGTAGTAATGATAGTTGATGTCATGAACAAGAACATAAAAACTTAAGTGATGGAAGATGAGAAGAAGTTGATAAATAATCCAGTTAGGGGATAAAAGTAAATTAATAGCAATAGGTAACAGGAACAGATAAAATTAATATGATTAACAGTACCAGAAAACAAGAAAATTGAGAAAAAAGACAGAGAAAACAGAAAATATAAAAGAAAATAAAGGGAAAATTCAGAGAGATAAAAAGGTACAAAAAATACCAAACCTAAAAGAAAGAAAAATGAAAAGAAAAAAAACTCTAAATATTAAAAAAAAAGAAGACAAAATGATTCAAAACATTCCTCTGTATTTCCAAATAAGCGATTTCCCTTTACAACCTGAGTCTTGGAATCCAGCAAGTTATGGTCCTCTCTTTCCTGCTTTATAAACTGTGACTTGTGTAGCCAAAATCCAGAGGCACCTGAGTCTGTAAGACTCAGGATGTAGGCAGTGGGCTGTGGATTCAAGCAGACTGACAGATTTAGCACCATCACCTTCAGATCCAGCCACCTCCTGAAGCCCCACTGCTGGGCCTGGCCTCTCACCACTGGAGTGCAGGCCTCCCTGTGTCTTTCCTGGCCAGAGCTTGAACTTCTAAAGGGACATCTTTGTAACCCTCACCCTCAGGCGGCTATCTCCTATGGTTCTCACCCAGGTTCTGCAGTAGGGTATCAGTAACATCCTGGAGTGAAGCTGTACTATAGCTGTTCTGTGGCTCAGTCACACACAATCAATCCCCTTCCAAAATGGCACCAGATTAAACTCTTTCTTACAGTATGGCAAGTGCTGCACTGGATTTCTTCCCCAAGTCAATCACATTGTGAAGAAATCACTCTCTGGGTAAAACCCCAGGCTGACTCCGCAGTTTATGATGCATTTCTGCCCATATAAAATTCACTAAGTCATTATGGCAGGGGTCCAACATGGTGAAGGAGCCACAAACAACAGCACATCCACTTCCTCTTTCTTTTCCCCTCAGCCCAAAATGAACTTAATGTTTCCTCTTTCATGGGGGTAGATGCTCCTCCAATCAGGTTCTGCTATGTCACTTTGCCCACCTCCCCAAACTCCACCCCTGCACAGTCAGACCTAATAAAAGCCCAGCGACTTCTTTGTTCTGGTCAGAGAGAATCTTGCACTCTTCTGCAACCCTCGATGGCCAAAATAAAGAATTCTTTATCTCTCTCTCTTCCTTGATCTCTCAACTGCGCTGAAGAACCTAACAGTTTAAAAGGCCTGTAGGCTCTTCATGGGGTCAGTGTTGCTGGTCCATCACTTATTTTTCTCTGATGTTGTCACTCTTTGTAGTTTACTTTCTCTCTAAAAGTATTAGCCTCATACATGATCAGGTTGGTCAGTCGATCATTTCCTCTGTGTCCTTCTGCTGAGAGGAACAAAGTGCAGAGCAAACTAGGAATTGGGGGCTTGATGTGACCAGGACACAGAATCTACAGTAACCCATTGGCTAGGTGTGTCAGTGGGTGTGGTTCCTCCTTCTCCTGTGCTCCCTGGGGCACAGCTGTTCATTATTTCAAGCTGCTGTGGGGATATCCATTGCATGAAAAAAATAAATAAAAAAATCCTTGAGTACCATTAGTAGGTCTATTCCTCCAACCCTAGGTCAGGCAAAAGCTACAAATTATTAAAAGAGGAAGAAATCACTAGTGTGACTGTCATTTATACAGTGGTGGTTTATTTCCCCAGAACCGGTCTGTGTGGGGAACACAGTGGGCAGTAGTTCGGACATTAAATCCAGGCCTTTAAGCGTTCTAACTATGTGCTCCACACCTAAGATACTTACACATACACAGTCTTAATAGATTTCTTAATGATCGAAATTTACCAGATACCGTATTTCTCCACTAACTAGATAATTTCACCACACCTGTTCTATAGAAGTAGAACTAAAGTTATTACGCAGGTTTTAAGTGTTGTTTTCTATTTCAGATAATACTACAGTTTCTCATGTATTTAGTATTTGAAGAGAGGCATGAGAAGAAGTCAAAGGCAGCAAGAAGACACTCTAGAGTCAGGCTCTTCTAGAGAATTTTAAACAAAATAAGGTACAGAAAGTCAAAAACATCCAGTAAAGAGAAGACCCTGATGAGAATCATAAGATTTCTATTAATTTACACATGAAGGAAGGAAGCAGAAAAAGGAGGAAGGAGGAAGTGTGGGAAGGAGAGCAAGCATGAGGGAGGAAGACAGAGGAGGAAGGAAGGAAGGAAGGACAGAAAGAGAAAGGGGAAAACACAGAAGTAAAAAGGGACGGAACAGGAAGGGAGAGAATGGAAGAAGCTACAAACGAAATGAGAGAAGTGAAAATCATTCCCTTAAGTGGTGTGAACCCAATAGAAGTTATTAATTTCAGGATGAGAAAGAGGACAAGATGCTAAATAGGAGAAGTCTGGATTGTTACAAAAGGTTGCACCTTAGGTCAGAACAATTCTAATAGGAAAAATTCCTTATATGTGGCTGAGGGCTCCATTCTGTGCCTGCCTCTGGGAGTACGGCAGACTATAAAAGAGCCAGTGTTCTTCCTTTGGGGAGTTTATATCCTAGTGGAAGAAAAAATATATAAACAAAACTGTGATATGATATTCTTCTTGATTGGTGCTAAGAAAAATAAAACAGTGAGGTGAAATATCAGGAGGGAAAAAAGGTGTTGAGGGGATCTATCTATCTGGACATGACATGAGCAATATTGCAATGATAGGACTTACCAGCCAAGTGGCCAACTCGGGAACCCCTGGGACAGAAAGCAGCCAGGGCAAGACTGGGGCAAGAATGCTCGCCGTGTGGAAAAGGGACAGCAAGGGGCCTCCCATGGCTGTAAAATGAACTAGCTATTAAATCTAAAAGAGTTGGGCTGGGGGCAGGTTTCAGACTGCACAGAAGTGAGGCATACTCTAGATACTTCTCTGGGGTGGAAAGTCATTGAAATGTTTTGAACAAAAGGGTGACAAGTTGTGACACATGCTTTAAAAGTATCGCTCCGTTTGCTGAAGGCAACTAGACTGCATAGTGACAAGGATGGAAGCCAGGGAACATTGGCAGGTTCATATGTGTAGCTCCCGGTTGGATCACTCCTGGCACAACTTGCCAGATAACAAAGACGATTATTTATATTTCATTTACTAAAGTGAAGCTAGGCAGATCATTGTCATGTTAACTTTTTCAGGTGTTATTTTACTGCAGAACTTATATTAAAAATATAACACAAATTCAAGTTGAAAAATTCAGCTAAAATAAAATTACATAATCAGCAAAGTGTGTTTGTCAAATTCTCTCTGACCTCAATGTAAATATTTATGTCTAATGTATTATTTGAAATAATTTTATAGCTATAAATGTATAATTTATATACAACCTTGCATGTCACATTTCACTATGTATATTTTCCTGTTTTTAAAGGTTTTTTCCCATTTCTGTAATTTTTATTCATTCTAGTTCCATTCTTCTACTTCCACATTACTAATATGAACAGTTTTCTGTACATTCCCAGACTTGTCTTGACTACTCCTTTTAAAAAATATTATAATCTCTAAAAACATTTTTTGGTTCCATAAAATATGCTATGATTCTTTATAAGCCTGCATTCTATATGCCAGGTGTCTAAGCTTTTAGTGAAGTAATTCTTGATTTTAAACAACATGCCCAAACTCTTTTGAAGATAAACAAAAAGTGTGTATGCACATTAATAAAGGCCAATCTGCTTAAACATGCTATTTCTTTTTGGAGGGCCATTTGTTCTTCGGGTCTCAAACTCCCATTGTCTTTCTCCCTCCAAACTCTGCCTATAGCACCTTTAAAAAAGAAATTACGTTGTGGTAAATACGTTTGTTATCTAAAATGTATGCCACGAATGGTTTCAGAAAAGCTTATTACTAGAATTGCATTTGCATTACTAAGTAATAAGTACTTACCCCAACTACTGTGTGCATGGTCACCTGGTTTAATAACACAGCCAAGGCTGAGATGGTTCCCCAGGGCTCTACATCTCACTGAGATTCCTGACAGGTCACCAATAAATCTGCAGCCCAGAACTGGAAACACTGCTAAGTTGTTCATTGGCCCCGAGAACAGAATCCTCCCTTTGGAAATCATGAAAGTACATTGCTAAAATTCTTATAATATAAAACATTTTATGTGGAAGGAACAGCAAGCCCTCACTTCCAATAATCAGTATTTCAACGAGTATTATGGTACTTTGATATTTTTTAATGCTTTACTTTTCTGATTGCCTTCTAACAGAATCATTTGGACAAAGGGAACATCACACTGATGGGAATAAATGCTTTTGAACAATTTTCCAGGAGATAATAACTGGGTGTGGTAAAAGGAGTTAATCTATTTTTAGTGGTATTTAGTTAAGAACGGTATCAATTATTAATGGGAAAAAAAGAATGATTCAGTTGAGTAAATTCCATCTCAAAATGTGCTCTTCCTTTGAAACATTTTACAAAGGTAATATTCTACCTTACTTTTCAGAGAACTAAAAAATGCCCTCTACATAAATGTCCAAATTAAGTTTATGCATATATATATGAGCAAATGTATGAATATATATTATATATGATGCACATAGGGCTGTACATATTTCTCTAAGTCCCCAGAACAAATGTTTTTAATGACTTATTCTTGATGGCAATGATGAATATTCTCCAGATAGGCCATAATCATGTATTTAAAAACTATGTAGCCACAAAATATTTTTCATTCCATTATCCTATTACTGAAAGTTTGTTACTTTCATTTCATTTCTTCTGAAGGAACAATCGATGTGCAAATATCTGATGTCAGTCAACCTCCCTCTGAGATCTTTCAGAGATTTTACTTTTTGCTTCAAGTACATGATTAAGCGAATGCACCCCTCCTTAGTATATATAATACTCTAAAAGCTGGAATTCAACCTTTTAATTATAACTGCTTAAGAGAAACAGTTCATTCTGAGTTTGCTAGATAGTTTATCAGCTGTACCTTTAAAACAAGGCTTCCTATTTCAGAAACTAAATTTCTAAAAAGAATTATCATGAGCAGGAGATCTAGCTAAGAGAAGCTCTTACCCAGTAGGACTGGAATAAATTAATTCCCTAATCATAAATATACTTGATTTCTCTTCCCAATGGACTTACATATTTAACCAGAAACAAAGGCTGAAACCAAGTGTATCCACAAATTTTTCAAAGGATTAAAGCCTAAACCTAAACTTAACTAGCCCATTTATATAAAATATCCAGGCACCAGTACTTCTAATTTTTCAACATCAAACAATGTTTAGTAGAATTCTAAATCATCATTGTTATACTGACTTCAAAGAAAATACTGGTATGTTAGGAGACCTTTCATAATACATTGCTCCTATCATAAATTTAAAGTATATTTTATAATTGCAATGTAATATACTGAAAGAAAACTGCCTCATATTGAGGTATCCTGTTTCTAGACTTAATGTAATACTTTTTATGTAGAAATTTTAATTTCTGTTTTCTGACAACTGAAAAAGAAGAGTATTTTTAAATGAGTATTTTTGAAGCTCAGATATACATAAATTCCTAATGTTTGTGTCATTTTGGCTCTGATTGGGTAAAATTTTAAAAAGTTTATTCTTTGTTTTTATATGCCAGGATTAGGAAACATAACAGCAATTAGACATGACTCCCAGAGATGTAATGAAATCTGTTAGGCAACAGGAAATTATCATTTTCTGATAAATTCTCATCAATGAAGACGTGTGTTCACTTCTACACTCACTGGCTGGAGTTCCTCTTTTTGTGTAAGTTAAATACTGCTTGTTGAATGAAGTCAACACAGACAGAAAAGTCCAACTAGAAAGACATAACTTATCATTTATTTAAAAAAAAATTTATTCTGGAAACTACCATGCCACACTTTGAGTGATATAATTAGTTCAGATTAACACTCTCAAGTGCTTACTGTCTTCTTAAATACATTATTAAAGAAAGCCCATTGATTGGCTTGGTGAGTGTCCCCCCAAAGTGCCTGTGTGCAGGGCATGGTCCTCTGCCCTCTAAACTGTTGCGGGGTGGTAGCATCTTTAAACAGTTACCCCTGGCTAGAGATCTTAGGTTGCCAGAGTGCATGCTGGAGGGGAAAACCTGGACATCAACTTCGTCCCCTTGTTCGCAACTCCGCACAAGGTGAGTAAACATCCTCCACCAGGCACTGCGGAGATTACACTGTGCCACTGACAGCCCAAAGCCACAGTTATTCCATTGTCAACTGAGGCCTCAAAAACAGTGAGCTCAAATGAGCCTTTCCTTTTTTTAAAGTTAATTTATCTCAGATATTTGTTACAGTAATGTAAAGCTGACTAACACACCTGAAAATCTTTCAGATCTTAAGTTTTCAATATTCTCTTACCAATTAAAGAATGCTACAGACTGAAGGATCACTGTCCCCTTCTCCAATTCATGTACAAATTCATGTACTTCATCCAATTCATCCTAACACCTAGTGTGATGATAACTGGAAGAGAGCCTTTGGAAGATCAGGCTGTGAAGAACAGTCCTCATGAATGAGGTTAGTTTTCTTATAAAAAGATCCAGTAATGCTCCCTTCTCCCTTCACATGAGAATATCTATGAACTTGGAGACAGAACCAAGCATATACTGATTCTACTGGATTCTTGATCTTGGACTTGTTCACCCCCAAAAGTATGAAAAATAAATCCCTGTTTTTCATGTGCTACTCAGTGCATTGTAGTTTTATTATAAAAGCTCAAAGAATCTAAGACAAGTGTTCTGAAGAATAATATCTCAAGGGTGCTATCTGCAAGTTTCACTACTTTACATTTTCAGTTCCCCTGAAGCTTTTGCAAAATTACAAACTACAGAACACCTTAATCACACTAAAAAAGATTTTCATCACGCTTCTCAGCTTTCCACTTGGCTTTTCTTGCTAACCTCTTGGTATTCTGATCATGCTCAAGAAAAACTTTTTCATTACAAAACCTAACATTCTTTGTGTAACTCAGATTATTCTAAACAACATTTAGTTGGACACGTATGTTACCTACATTCCTTGATATTTATTTCTTTTAATTGCAATGAGTCTTCTAAATAGCCAATAGAGGGCTGAGCAGTGTAGAACAGAGGAAGGGCACTTGTCTAGTATGAACCAGGGCCTGGTTTGATCTCCAGTACCACAGAGAATAAATAAAATAAGAATCTAAGTATATTTCAGAAATAGCTTCATAAACCTGAAATTATAGATTGTGCTACTTCAGCTTGAAGTAATTTGTGTTTTCAGATTTGTAAACTTACAATTTCCATCATTATTTTGTTTTTCCTGTCGGTATAATGTGTTTCATTTTTCTCGGAAGTATAAGGTATGACTGGGATGCAGCTAGGATAGCCCAACCAAGAGTATTTTGGAAATTAAGAGGTTTATAAGAGGCACCACAGAAGTTTTTATAGGAGCATAGGTTATGCTAAATTCTTCAATTTTAACTAATATCAGCTGGGGTTATTAATCTAATTGTAATTTAGTTTTCTCACCTTTAAATGTGTGTAATAAAGGCACATGATTTAGAGATGGTATGGCTGGCATTGAATTCCCAGAGAACTCATGTGTTGAAGCCCCTTCTTGAAGACAGGGCCTTTGGGAGGTGATTAGTGTTAGATGAATTTATGAGAGCAGTGGTACCCTACTGGGATTAAACCCTCATAACAGACATAGAGAGCGTGCTGTAGCTCTTTCTCCTGTCCCCTCTGCCCACCTTGACCTGGCACTCATCAAGGAATAGAACTCTTACCACAACCTAACCATGGGGTCATCATAATCTCTAAACTCCAACCTGCAGAGATGAAAGACAGTATTTTAAGCACTGTGCATATAGTATGATTGCCAAAGCTAAGACAACAGAAATATGTACAAAATTAGTGCATGAATTGGAAAATGGGGGCAATGATCCTGCAGCCTATACTATCTGTCCATCTATCTATGTATCTATGTATCTGTTCTTTTATTTGTAACTACAATAGAACTATCAAAATAGGATTAGGGCATATAGATATAGATATAGATATAGATATAGATATAGATATAGATATAGATATAGATATAGTGAAAAAATGGAATTTAAGAAGCAAAGTTAAAGAAAAAATTTAGCTGATTGTTATTAAGACATTTTTGGTCTCTAGAAACAATATTTTTCCTGAGGGTTACTTCCATGGAAACCTGGAAATTGTCATTCTGCCTCGCTTGCTAGTAGAAACTGCACTGGTAGTTTTTAATTGAGTCTATAGAGAATGTTTCAAAGGCAAAAATATTTTAAATAGTATTTAATGCTGGTAGGTGCATTCTGAAACAAATTCATGTTAGCCTTTTCAAGCCACTCATTACCTACAGTTAATCACAGATAAATGTTAGGGATTTCCTTTACAATTTTATTAAGTAAAGAGAGGTTTAAATTTTGTTTTCTTAAAATGATTGCATATATCAAACTAGACATTTGTCTCAGAATTTTTTTATGTTCCTGTGGTCAGTCTTCAGTTCCTCTATCATGACTAGGTTAGAATAGTTTTCAGATTTTAGTTTCCTTTTCCTTCAAACTGAAATACAGTATAAAGTAGTAATAATAGGGCACATTTGTAGTTAGACCCATTAATTCAAATTTCAGCTCTTTCATTTTCTAGGTGAAAGAACTGATGAAATTTACTCAACTTAGAAATCAGGTTTGCAAGACATTTAACCCATCTTTCCTGCAGTGACTGTTCCTCAGTCTCTATGAAACACAAGACCAGTTGTTATTTCAATTATTCAGTTCTATTTTCACATAAACTGTCTCTTATTATGCCAGTTTACATCTGCACCAAACTAAGGCTAGCCCTCCCTTGCAGTATTTATGGCTATGCTCTACAAGTTCATGTCTGTGCAATTTTTTTCCTTGTAATTTGTGCTTTTTTTTCTTATCTGTAAGTCATCTCTTTTATTGTTCTTTTTTCCACATCAATTTCAATCAGCCTGAATCTCCTGTGCCTGGTTGATTTCACAGATCCCTTCCTTGTGCATAACTCATTATATTATTTAATCTGGTACCACTCTAGATAGCACTTAACTATTATGTACTGCCAAACTTAAGCTAGCATTATTTCAGCAGGATTTTAATGGTTCTCTAGTGACCACAGAAATATAGGAAGTAGAATAAGAAATCGATTCCCCCTGCACATCTTACAAGTCACTTAGCAGCATTTTCTCCTAAGAAGCAATGGAAAAATGAGTTTTGGAGTCTGTTTTTCAATTTGGTTAATATGCAGACATTAGAACTATCCTGTTCTAGTTCGTGTGTCTTCCTGGTCATGCAGTGTGACATATGTTACCACTCTACTGAAGTGAATGTGGCATCACGACATGCATTGAGCCATGATCTCTTTTATCTGTCACTCACATAATAGCTGATGAACTTGCCTTTTATTAGCTTATATTTACTCACTAGTTAATGCAGTAAAGATTCATTAAGGGTTTAAAATAGGCATATAATTGGACATGTCAAAGTTTAAAACAAAAACAAAATGTGGTCCCTAATATGATGTGAATGAAACTTTCAGGTAAAAGACCAAAATACAATGAAAAAAATAATTCAACAAATAACAGCTATGAATTCTGTGAAATGTAAAAAAACCAGGTAAAGTCTAATGGAAACTGCGCTGACTGAGACTCTGCACATCAGGTGAAAGCTGAAGGCTGAGAGGAAAGGAGAAGCATGAGGCACAGTGCAGTTGTGAGCAAGGAAAGCACAGGGCCAGGGCCAGGACACTGAGCCTTTACTATGGTCGTGGTCATATGTCCATATAACTCCAACTCTACTTTTATATTCCCTAATTTCAAGGAGCTATATTTTTAGTCAGTGGCCTAACAATATCTAAGGGGACGACACAAACTCTTAACGACCATGAGCAATCACTGGATGACAGTGGAAGAGAAATTGTTCAAATCCAATCACACAGCCATGAAGCGTCTTTAAGTCCTTCCTGGCCTTGTGCAGATGAGGGAGGCCAGCACATTTCCCCACCAAGCCACTTGCCAGCGCCATGAAGACCTGTACCCGGTTTCCCTGCCTGTGTGCCCACTCCTTCAACTTTGGAGTCACATGGTTTCAAGGTTAATCCACTGATAATTCAAGAAAGCATAAAGGCAGTCAGCGTTTTCAGATATGTGACACATATCTGAAATGTGATACGTGACAACTCAGCACAGCTGAGTTGATTCATATTATAATATTTGGACATTGAAGATAATTCGCAATCACTGTGAAACACAGATTGCAAGATAATTACACGAAGGAAGTTGTGGAGTGATAAAGTTGGATGTTACCTTTTAAACATCATTTAGACAGTCTCTCCCTTTTAATTGTGGTGCTAATCCATTATCCTTAAATTATTAAGAGGCACAGTTTGCCTGATCATTTTATTTGTTTCCTCTTGTTACCTTTCTTTGGTTTGATGCTTTGTTGTTTTAATCTTAGTTTCTCTTTCCCAGGTTTTAGAATTATTTTAATATTTTATATTAGCTTTTTAATTGCGTGTATTGGCTTTTTAAGTTATTGCCAGAGACATTATAGGATATTTAATTTTTAAAATATAAAAATCTTATAAAAATTCATATAAATTATAGAAGAAATACTATAATGTGTTGTTAATCTATATAATATGATCTCCAGATGATGTTACTTTCTTCCTTTTAGTCCATTGTAGGATTAAAGAAGAAAACAAAAATGAGCTTTTGTATGTGCTCATATATTTATTATTTTTGATGTCAGTCTTCATTCTGAGGATTACATTTTCATCTGGTTATTCCCCTTTGCACCACTACTTGCTACATGAATCTGGACGTTTCTAGCCTAACTTCTTCATGTTTGTTGGTTATCTTACACTTGTTTCATGTATGATTTAGATTTAACTCTATTTCATGGAAGAAATAGGAGATCTTCCTTACTCCATCTTGTGTTCTCTCACACGAACTTTGCATCAGTTATTGCTGATCTCAAAGTGAATTGTAATTCTGATTGAAGTTACACTGAATTTAAACATTACTTTGTAGAATTTAACTCTTTATCTTCACAAAATGCCTTATGATATGCCTCACAAGAACTCATCAAATATGTATTTTTCATGTTTTTTACTCTTTTGCTAGTATACTCTTTTTATTATTTTCCAAGAGCTTTATCGCTAGCATGTAGAAATATTGATTTTATGCAGGTATATCAGGCCTTGTGACCTTATTGCATTCTTGTTAATACTAATAGCTTTACCAGTAACTGCTCCTGCACCTAATAAGTGAATTGTCATCTAGAATGCAAATTAGAACTATTTTCTCTCTTCTTTCTCAATTTCCCACTTTTTCTTTTCTTTTGTCTGTTTGCATTTTCTAGTATACTAGTACAGTAGTGATTTAAGGGCATCTTTGTCTCACCCTTATATAAAAGGACATTTGTTTTTTATCTTTTTGTAATGAAACTCATTAATTACACCTCACCATTCTTCTTTCTAGTGTTAATACATGACATTGTGCAAAAACATTAGACCGTGGCCTGAGGAAAGTGATATTCTGCCAAGTGTGAGGGAGATCACTTAAAGGCATGTTGTTAAAAAAATTCAATTACTTTACTGAATGATAAAAACATAGAAAATAAATTGATTTTTAACTCACATAAGTGATTAGATCATTTTATGTTTATTGACCACAGGTATTATCAGGTAGAACAGGTGTCAGTAACTGGGATTAGGTAAGTTACCTTAACAATCACACAGTCTTAAGCATGTAGAGTGTATGTTCTGTAACCATGCATTTATATTGTGTAAGTAGGTGAAGTTTAGTTTGCAAGAGAAACAGTTCTTGGTAGGGTAAAACATAAATATGCTTCAGTTCAACTCAACTCAGATGTCACTTGAGGCCTTCATGAACTTAAAATTCTGGTAGGAATTATTCAAATGCACAAATTTAATGCCCGAGAACCTCACAAGATTTCTGCTAATTTCTGGTGTTAAAGCATGGTTCAATTATTTCATCTGCACTTGATATTATATTCTACCTCATGTCACAATTAGGACAAGTCTTAAACTTTATGCCTGATTGGACATGAGGATTCACTGCACTGAGAATTTCATCAATTGGCTTATGATGTTCAGATACCATCAATTTCCATACTGAATCCCACTGACTCCTAGCCTCAACACTTAGTTCCCAATCATCTCTTGCTTCCCTGTGCTGCAGAATTATATTTACACCATCTCTCTTCTACATCTCAGTACTTTCCCTGCTTTATGTTATAAATTTATCTACTAAAATAACAAAATTTCCTATGCTTTCTGCCATATGAGAAAGGATCACTTTATACAAACAATTCATATTTATTTCCAAAATAACAGATGATCTGTTTAAGTTTCTTACAGATATATTTTCCATAATTTCTCAAAGACAAGTTCAGTTTTCAGTAATTTCATAATAATATTTTACTGACTACATAAAATTTATTTAATAAATTAATGTCATTAGAATACAGTGCCAGGACATTATGTAACTGAACATGCTAGCACTGTTTGTCACAAAGCACTTGCTCTCATGCTAGACTGGTGATGCCCCACTAATGCTAGTGGTTCCTGGGATTAATGCCAGTTAGTTTTCTGTACAGCTAGTACGGGACATTCCCGGACAGTTCCTTTTTCTAATCCTGCCCTCTCAACACATGCATACATCAGGTTAAACACACACACACACACACACAGCCTGAAAGCTAAACTGTATACAATGTCTCTACAGAAATGCTTGTTATTAAGTATAAGAACTAGTTAACCCATATATCTTTAAGATGGAGAATTACAACTGCAGGAGGTAGTACATGCATGAACCAATGTCAGCTAGAGACATTTACTCATGAAAGCTCTACAGAGCTGCGCAAAGAAGGGTTAGCAATTCATATCACAAGCCAAGCAACCCATATTCGCTGGCAAATGACCAGTTGACTGGGAATCCTGTATTCTAGTTACTGAAGTATAAGTTAGTGAAAAAAGATTACACACATCTAATAAGAGACTTAGACTGATGGTCAGTCATAGCTGTGTAATGCCATGAAATTACAGAAGATCTTCTTCAACCGTACTGGAAGATTTACACCTTTCTATGTCAACACAGACATTAGTGCTAAGTGCAGCTGAATTAATATGGGAACAACTACAGTTCCAGGACCTCAGGACAGCAGCACAGGAAAGAAATGCACTATTCTGAAATAACCTCAGCACGATCTGTGATAACATCACATTTTCAAATATGTTCATTAGCACTAGAATTAAAACTTTTAACTTCCATGAAACTTCATTATGTCTAAAAGAATGTGACTCATTAAAATCATAATGTAAATCATAGTTTCAGAACATTAACCTAGAGAAGAACATGGCAGAAAATCAATAGTGCACGGGGCTTGATGCCTTTTTAGGTATCGATTTACATGTCATTTGTATGCAATTATTGTTTAAATACAATTCACTCTTTGGGAGCAGGGTACAATTATCACTATTGCATACATAGTCTAGGTTTCCACAAAAAAACAGTTTAAACTGAAGCTCAAGTTTATTATTGTTTTCACTTAGAATATTATAGACTATTTTAACACAAATAGATACAGCATTTATTTGAACATTGTAGTTATTTCTATTCAATTCTAAAAAATTCACCTGGGATCTTCCTCCTAATATTCCTCAGCCTAAGACACTTTAAGCTTTTTCTGTGAGAAGCACAAAGAAATGTGGATCATGTGAAAGTATCCCCTACAGTTTCTGCCCATTCTGTTTTTCATACATGGGATCAGTATAACAAGAGTCAAGTATCACTTGCTACAAAGAAAATCAAGTATTTAGCTTGGTAGGTTTTAAAAAGATTAAAGAGGAATCTCAGACCAAACCAAAGATCTTTTCTCCAGGACCGATCTACTCAAATGACCTCATGCGGGTTGGAAGGGCTGCTTCATTTGCTTCTCTTTCTATCTTCGAATTGGAAGCAGTGATCAGATGCAGTGGTCACAAGCCTTGCCTTCATCATTCCCAAGCAAGGGTAAAAACAGTCAGTGCTTCCACTTATGCAAGATGGTCCAGAAATGGACCACCTGCTTTACAAATGGTTGGGCTTGGTTCTGTCCCAAAGTCCCCAGAGGAAATGCCTGAAGGAGAAGCCTGTCAAATGGCTCTCAGCTCTGTCACTGGCCACACACTTAAATAAAAGGCTGAATGTGAAAGAGAATTTTTTTCTCCTGTACATTGCTAGTCCAATATTAAATCACTCTGACAACATTAAAATTCAATAGATACACTAATATGTCCTCATTAAAGAAAAATATTAGGGGTGAGGTGGTAGAGCAATCACTATACCATCTCAGAGGAACTGCCCACAGACATAACAGGTCAGGCAGATTTTTAAACTGTTCAGTTTAAAAAATTCAAAATTTAAATTGCTTTAGTAAATCTATGTCAAAAGCACGCTCAGTCACACACAACGTATCCCGTACTGCTGTGATGAATTGTAATCATTCTTCCTATTTTGGGGAGTTTGTTGAAAAAATTTACTTTGGGCTATTTTGTGAGAGGCTCAATATATAAAAGAATGAAATTCAAGAAACTTGATATGCAGGTTACTGTTGGTCAGACTGCTGAGCCTCAATTTTTGGTGCCCCCAGGGCAGCCCCCTGCAATACGTGTATATACATACATTTATCCATGAGCTTTCATGACAACCTGCTTTTTAAACAATACTTAGTGATTTTTAATTTTGGACATAGTACAAAATCTAAAAGTATATAATATAAAACCTACACTGAAAGGCCTTTCTTTATTTTCTAATTCTTCCCCCAAAAAGGAAGGAAGCAGATGTTAAAAAGTGCTGTTATAGGGTATCTCAAGTCCCAATCCTTTTTTTGAAACCAGTTATAAACAATCCTGGCCAAAAAAAAACAAAAGAGAAATATTTACTCAAGTGAATATTTGCATGATTTTTAAAGATACTCCTCAACTAGATTTCTGATTTTGGTATGAAGAAACACACAGCATGAAAGCAGTTTTGTGCAGAGAAAGATTTAATGGTGAACAAGAGGGTGAAGAAGTTTAGAAAGAGAAATAAGAAATTTATAACACAGCTTGAATACAAAGAATGTAACACAAGGACTGCATTCTACTGCAGTGATGCTATTTAATCTAAAGCTAAAATTTTAAGACAGGATAGTGCCAAAAATAATTTCTCTCACATTTATCACCTCTGTAACCCTTTCTTAAATTTTTACTCAGTGAAGGTATGCATATACCATAGTAAGAAGTGCAGAGAAGAGATACTGAGCATTTAATAACATTTTTAAAATGCTAGTTTTCTCTAGCTTTGCATCAGCCCTATAAGGCTATCAAAATCAACCTTTTCTAAGGTTGAAACTCATACAATTGATCTGACAAAGGTGCACTTATAGAAAGTTATAAAGTAACCACAAATCTAGAAAATATTGAAGGAAGATAGGGTTCAGGAAGGACACTGTAAATTTTTTACTTTGCAGAACCTAAATTTTCAGTTAAGAAATAGAAAACTAGCAAATTGAAAAGCACTATTTCCTATTTTTGTGCTTAAAAAAAGAATTGGAAAATTGTTAATTAATAACAATCAAAATAAATATTTAGCAACAATTGAAAATACCTACCACAGGTGGAGTAGTAGGAAATGTTATGATGCATTGGAGATACCCCTCAATTCAGTTAAATATGTATTCAGTCACATCTACATGGTAAGCACTGCGGGGAGAACTAAGGAGCTTTAAAGTTAAGGGACTCGATTGTTCATGCACATGAAATACTTTAAGAACCATCTAAACAACTTTCATTGAAGCACTGATGATCACATAGCCACTGAAAAAGTAAAATCCAAAGGAATAACAGATACCTGAGAAGGCTTCATGGAGAAGAAGGACTTTAAATTTATTAATCTAAATGAGATGATTAGCAAAATTCAATCAGCAAGTAGGAAGACAGGAAGAATGAATTCTAGGTGGAAAAACAACTCGAAGGAAAGTGACTCATATTGCCTTGCTAGGGTCAAAGATTGGTAAAGATACATAATAATAGACAAACCTAACTTTATTTTGTAGGCAGAGTTTAATTATGAAGAATCATAGAGTATAGTACCTCATTTGTGCTTAGAATATTGTAGTTTTAACACTTTACACATAATAAAAGCAATAAAAATAGCATAGAACTAGTTGTTTTAACCACTTATGTAATTTAAATACCAATTCTAGGACAAAAAGAAATTAATATATACCCATTTTAAATATGAGGAAAATGAGGCTTGAAATGAGTGAAAGCAGAAGGGAGAATTGTCAGAAAAGCAAGAATTCGAACCTGAGGTTGTGGGCTGTTAACCAATAGGATTTTTCATTGCCTCACCATAATTTTACATGATGTAAAATTTTGGTCTCCAAAAATATTTAAGCAGAAATAAAATCTGTTGTCTGGAGTTTACTTGAAAATATAAATGGAAGAATAAAGATTTTCTGTAATAGTGCAAGGAAGTTAAAAGGAAGACTAAAAGAAATGGGCAGAATAATTCAATGATCAGTTGTTACCAAAGCAAGGAGCTACTCGTGTGCACTATAGTTCTTTGTAAGTCAGGTCATAGACCCTGGATCTTATCCAGGTGGTAACTGAGGAGTTACTGGACGTCAGCACCCAGTGGTATAAGTAGATGTGTTTTTAAAGCATGTTTTGGTTGTAGTGAGAGGAATGGTGAGAAGATGGTGGTGGGAATACCAGTTAGCCAGCTACAGAAGGAATCCATGTGAGAGGTAATACTGGCTGGACTCAGAAGCCAGAAATAATATGCCTTGCTGATTGAGTCAAAGTGATACATAGGATATGGCTTGAACAATTGGAGCATAGTCATTCTACTTCCAGAGTTCAGGACCAAGAAATGATAAAGAAAAGCTGAGCATAGATTAGGACTTGTTTGCAGCACTTTTGTGGTATTCAAGTGGCATTGTCTAATGGTTAGAGATATTGATCTGATGATGATACTGAAAAGTGAGATCTAGCCTGGATGTCAAGATTTTTTATTAATTACAACCACAGGAATTTAAAAAAGATTACCAAGGATGAATATGCAGAGTAAAAAAGAAAGGGTCATTAAGACAGAACTCTGAAAAATCCAGCCTTTCAATATTTCGGGAAGAAGACAGTGCAAAAGGGAATAAAAGGAAAAATTCCAAAGAAGCAAAGCCACATGGGTATTCAGTAGTTGCAAAAGTAAGCACAGTTATCAAATGCAAGCAACCACTGAGTCAGCGTCTGACTTACTAGCTACACCTCGAAAAAAAAAAATGAGAGGCAAATTTTAATGGATAGAAGGATTAATTTCAAATAACAAGGAAGTAGAGAACCTATGTGTGTAGATTCCTGATTTTAAAAGGCTAGGGATGATCAAATTTTCATAAGTTAGAGGCGAAACCCAGAAAACTAAAAACCTTTATTTATGGAATTTACATATGTAAATTTATTATCTTCAAATATTTTCTAATTTCATTTAAGTTGTAGAGGTATTGATTTTTATAAAATTATGGTGGTAGAAGATGGAATAGTTGTTTTCAAATATTTCCTGCCTAAATCTATGTATTTGTTAGCTGTTCCCAAAATCTGCAACCCACCATCGTGCTAGTTAACTCTCAAATGCTAGATGCAAAAGGCACAGGTGTTCAGAAGAATGTTTCAGCAAGTCCTGAGGGGTCCAGAGGAGGTAGAGTAAAAGAAACAATACCTCATCCAGGAAAGGCATTTGCTTCTTCTTAAGTTAAAGTGCAGTTCTAAAGGGTCAGTAGAGAGGTATTTGCATTCCATCTGTGGCAGTTTCATTATGTTGTCAATTATTAGAGTGCAATATTCTAATAGCAGTTTCATCATGCATTCAAATTGGAGAGAGGAATCATTTAGCCGCCACAACAAATTGAGCTCAGCAGGCCTCATTTCGGGAACTTCTGCAGTGTCAAGTGGTCAGTCCTTCAGTTTTAATTTCGAGATATATGAGATGCAAATTGCATGATCTTTTCTCCTCTGATTGTCAAAGCAAATGGCTGCAATTACATTCTAACATACCCTTAACTGGAGGTAAATAACATTATCAGCTTGGGATGTGGTAGGATGAATCACAAAGAAAAGATTAATTATCTTGTAAAGGTATTGTATTATCTTAATTGTTCACATCGCTCAAGCTTTTCTAATTAGAAAAGTAAATACCAGCCCAGGCAGGTTTTGCCCTTGCACAATATAAAAAAGGCTAAATATCTGCATGAATTATACCTTTCAAATACTTCCTAAACTTGATAAGGCTAACAATCAGTTTATAATGTTTTCCCTAATTATATTTCTCAAAAAGTGTAGTTCTTTTATAAAACATGAAAAATATTCTCCTCAATAATACAAATACTTCAAAACGTTGAGGGTACAAGCAAGCCTGAAAAGAGCACACTATTGTTCAGTGGTTTCCAAAATCTAAAATGCTTTTCTCTATCAAGCCTATTTCATGTGTCCTTTTAGCCCAGTGATTTATTTTAAAACTCCATGGAGATTATATGCAATCCCCTAGCTTTCTTCCTTTAAGCAGCAGCTGTCATTTCTAGTACAGAACATTTCCCATTCCATCTTCCTGATTAATGCTTTGTCTCTGGATAAATTTAGTTCTCCTAAACAATCAGAAGTGGATGCTGCCTCCTACAATCCTATCTCACTTGCAAGAAGCTTTTCAGACTTTCCAACGAGTCCCACCAAGAGCCATGTCCTAGGCTGGCCTATACAGCCTAGGACATTTGATATATAGAAAACCCTTCGGCCTTGAATTCTTTCCTTGATAAAGTACTCAGGACCTATGAGGTATTCATAAATACTTTCCATAGAATCATTTGTCTTCTATTGGTTTTTGCTTTAAAGCAGTATGATCCACAGTTTGAAGATCAAAGATTTCAGGGCCATTTGAATGAATGTGCATTTGAATTTGACTGGATAACGATGAGTTCTACAATGTTATGTAACAGAGTTTTCCTTCTAAGGCCTCTTTCCGGATGGGTAAAATAACATAAAAGCATTAGTAACTTGTTTTAAGACATCAAATGACACTACATGTGCTATAAATTTAGTTCAGTCTGAGGCATGTAAGTGCTCTATCTTTACTAGCTGTATCATCTGTGTACATTACCTAGAGACACTCTATTCAAACAGTTTGAAAGCTATCTCTGTAATCAGAATCAGAAACGAAAAGTTCTTGTCCTTTAAAATGGTCCCTTGAATGTGCCCATACACCACATGCTTCTCTGGATCCTGATCCTGATATGTCTCCCCCTTTGCGTCCTCAAAGTGGGATGACTGAGAGGCCTGATGGGCTGTGACACAGTTTCCGTAGCTGGTTTGCCAACTCACTGAGCTGCGGCGTTTCACTTAGGGCTGATCTCTTTTTGACAGGAAGGCTTGAGGGAGATGATGATCCTAAATGCCGGAAGGATTTCCCACGTGGGCACAGGGGAAGAAGACAGTGAACATCTGCGCACAGCACACAGAGTAGATTTTGAGGGTGTGAAACTCCATTTACGAGTTCAGTGAAGGGACCCTTGGGTTTGAGCACAATGTACTGTGGAAGGGAAGAGGGGTTAATTCATCCAGAGCTTGGTTTGTGAAACCAACTCTTCATTCTCATTTACATTTACATTAGCAGGACATCTTTAACAGTGAAGGGCTTGGGTGAGACCACAGCCAACATGTATGATTTTATGAGCATAATCTGTCTTCTCCAGCCAGTGGCCCAAAATGGAAGCAAAACACCAGACATGCCGTTTGTCCCACCAGTTCTATTCCTGTAATGTAACCACCCAATTTCTTTCTTCGATCACTGTCTCTTTCATGCTAAAACTTCTATTCCACCACAGCCATTTGAAGTCCTACCTCAATCTTAATGTCTTCATGTTCTACCTCAGTTTTAAAGTTAAAATTTCTAGCCAGGAGTGGTGGCGCACTCCAGGAATATCAGCACTTGGGAGGCTGAGGCAGGAGATCATTTCGAGACCAGTGTAGGCTACAAAGTGAACCCAAGGCCAGCTGAACTGCATAGTAAGACCTTGTCTCAAAATGATCAAAAATAAATAAATAAATAAATAAATAAATAAACAAATAAATAAAGAAGTTAAAGTGTCTATCCAACTAAATCTATTTGATGTCCTACCTCTTCCTTCACATGATAAAATAATTTGAGTGCTTTAAATACTAGACACATATCTCTTAAAATTTTTATCTCTAGCTATTTTTTTCAAAATTTATTTTAAAACAAGATCTGAGATTTGTGAAGTTGATATTAATGATGTGGAGATTGAGCCAGTCACCTTACTTCTGTAAACCTTAGTTTACTCTAAAGTAAAATAGGCACGATAATAATTTATATGTTGTAGGATTGATTTGAACTCAAGCAAAATCATCCATGTGAAAACCTTTGTTTTAATTCCTTAATCGATGTGCCTCATATGGGTGGACCCAACATGGCAGTGTGTCCTATTCTGAGGAGAATGGTTCAGAGACTTACGCTGCTGGAAACAATGTTCCCCAAAGAAAGCAAACACATCACATTTTCCCCAAGCTTGAGTTTGCTTCCTAAATTTTCCTCCTTAGCCCCAATCTAAGAATAGACTGTGTATAAAGTAAGTTAGCAAAACAGATGATAGTTTCATGCCCTGCACTTCACCCAGGGCAGTACAAGAAACAACAGCTGATTGGTATCAATGATGGTCTTCTAATTTTTAGGTTCAAGTTAATGCTTGCATGAGCATGTATTACAAAATGCTTGTATTTTGTCTTAATGCTTTCATTCTTTGCCTGACTTCTGAACTCCTTTCCACTGTTTCCTGACAGTGGAGAAACATGTGTCTACAAACCAAAGTATCATTTACTTCCCCTGCCTGTTTATCTCTATTATGATGGCATTACCATGAGGCGGTACCCTCTTCTCCGGTTAATGAAGAACAGAATATGCTTGCTCTTATGAAATCATGACTGCCTAAGTCTTCTTAATAAGACTCCTATTGTGTTCTTGATGGTAACTACTCTTACAGGTAAAATAATGCAAACCATCCCAAAGTACTATCTCTAATCTCTTTGTGTTTGGTATCTTCCTATCTTGAGTACTGAGAGGCTGGTTCAGTTTCCCCTGAAATTATTATACTAACTTCTGCAGGTTCTATCAATAGATTTGAATGCCTCTGTGCTCTGTACAATACTTGCTCATCCCATCAGTATTTCTTACTCAACCTCTAACACAATTGTTGACACTCAGCACATTTTCATTCATATACATAAACACATAGTGCCAAGGTATTTGGTGGTGGGAGTGGAACCTAGGACCTTGTGCACGCTAAGCAAATGTTCTGCCACTAAGGCATATCCTGCTCTCAGTAACCTTACAGTAAGAAATGGACAATTACTCCTACCTCCATCCTGTCTCATCGCTATCAAAGATGTTATTACCATATGAGTAATGCGCAGTTGTTGTTCATGTAGGATTCAGCTTCTGTTTCAATTTGTTCTTTAAATCTTGTTTTTATTGAGGACAGTGACTTTTTCCGAAGAACTCTAGGTTTTACTTTCCAGTCATGTTTGGGTGCAATGGTGAGTATTTAAGAGTTCCTAGCTAATGCTACGGTGGGATGGCTATAATCAATGTAGTGACCACCAGTGGTGAAATGGTCTAGAATTTCATCCAGTATTCCTCTCCTTAGCCCAACAAAAGTTAAGTATTACTTAGAAAACACTCCTTACTATAAGCTGTCTGACTCTAAAAAATATGGTGCCCAAATAGCCATTCATATTCTTGTGTACAAATCAAACTTCACCTATCTTTCCATATCTGTATCTTTCCATAGCTGTATTTTGAAATAAAAATTCAAGCATAACATGGTCAAAATGCTTGTGTATGATAGTTCATTCTTTAAGACTAGAAAATGAACATTTTCCCTGTCAAGACAAATGGAAACTTGCCTGGAAAAGTAAATGCAAATTGTTTTGTTTATTTCATCAGACTGAATCTCCTTGGGAAGGAGGGTTATACCTGCCTTCCTCATTCCTTATACACCCTCCCTGCCTTATACAATGCCTGACACAGAATCTAAGCTCAATAAATAGTTAATGAAAGAGTAAATTCATTTTGCTACCAACTTCCCACCTGGGAAAAACCAGGTAGGTAGCAAGTAAATTTAAAAGCAGTAGGAAATTGATTCCTAAGATTTAAAAAGGCTATTCTGAACACAATGGTAAAATATAAGGTTAAATGCAAAATATGAATTAATCCATACAGTTACACTTTCATAAATCCATATTTGTTGTTGGTCTCCAACTGATGGTAATTATTTTCTAAGTTTAGAGGTATTAAGTAATGAACAGGAAGAACTGAAGTGCTGACTTTGTGAGATTTCATGAAGTTAGGGGACTTACTCTGCCTTGGTTCTTTAAGTTAATGAAATCTTGCTCAAAACCATCCAGCAACCCTTCATTCAAATGGCACTTTCCTGATTGCTTTTGTTATGTGCCATTGAGTCATAGAGATTTCATGGCTGACTCATGCAGTGGCAAAGTGATAAATCATAACCACCAAATAACCTCAAAGAAATTACAAATGCTAGAAGGCATTTCAGAGAACTTCCTGTGAGAATCCAGGCATTTAATTTTGCTTTGTACCAATTTCTAAACAGTCCAAACCCATGGAAGTTGTAAGAAAAGTGAGAAGCTATTGCTATCTCATTGCTATCCAGGAATATAGGCAAGACTTGTTCAAAGTAGATCATTTAGCTCCTTGTTAAATTAGAGTAAGTTAAGAAGGATGAATTCAAAGAGAAAGCAAAAAATAAAAGGTTTAGCGCTTTGGTGAAGAAAATTAATTATTGCAAATATTTCATATATTTTCCTTAGCAAATGTAAACAAACAGGAAGTAAAGTAGAAACCTTTGTTTCTAAGAATAAAGATATACTTACTCATCACTTAGAATTCAGTTTATCTTAGTATCATACAATTGTATTCTGAGAATTGAACATAATTCTGAAACAACATTCAAGTAAAAACACTATTAGACACAAAACCAAACAATTTTTAAGTGCCTAATTAGTCTAAACTTGTTGTATATCTAATAGCCACTTGTATACATTTCATAGTTTTTCAGCCTATAATGATAATCTCTCATCCATAGCCTCTAAAACTGTATGGGAATAACATTGAGTTAAGGCAAATGGTGTCTCATTTCATACAAAATTAGTCATGATTACACAAAATTCCACAATTTGATTTAACTTCATATTTTAAACACATTGAAGAACATAAGCTATAAAGTGACAAGGCAATTTCAAAGAGTACACAAAGTAAATATATGTGTCTTTTTGCTTTATTCCAAAGAACATTTCAAAATATTACATATCTTAGCTAATCATTGATTTTTTAAATTTGGCTTTTCTAAAGTGAGTTTTGTTTCTAACCAAGTTTTACAAGTGTAAAACATGTGTACGGTAGCATGTCATTCACCCGGAAAATACATGTGCTGTGCCATTTCACATCTGCAAACAATGAGCAGGTAAAGTGAAATTAGAGTGTTTGAGATACTATCCACATCACTTCACCTTCTGCCTGCCTGAGTAGGAAGAAAGTAAGTTATTTACCAACTAAGAATACATAATTAAAACCATTGGACGCTTTTACAGTAATAGAACATTCTTTCTTGTGGACTCCTGGAAGAACACAGGCATACACACATTGCCTCTCTCTTAAGATCTGTGCCAAATAAGAAAAGCTGAGAAGGCATCTTCTTCAGAATTCTGAAGGAAACTAGCCTTTAAGCAGGTACTTTTGGTGCACTATGCACTAAAGTGTTTTAATAGCATCCATTTATCATTTTAACAGCAAGCATTTACTGAAAGGTGTAGGACCAGGTGCAAGGGAAGAAACACATAATGTACCCTGAGGCTGGGCTTCTCCGAAGACAATGTGAAGCCGTGTCAAAAATGGGAAATGCTCTCCTTTTCCCTTTGTTTGCTTAAAGCATGTGATTTAAATCTTCACTCAATGGAGACAAAACTTTCCTTCAGAGAAACGTCAATCGTCTTTTGTGTAAGGCAATGATTGAAATGAGACCCAATCACATCAGGTTAATTTAAGCTTACACTGGAAACATTTGACTGCTGGCCATGACACCATAGTCAGTGTGATATGGGAATAATAGATCTCTTAAAAGAAACATCAGCTTACTTTGTTTCCACATGTATTATTCGATGGATTTCTCCTAAAACGATAGACTTTATCTCTACATGACATGGGTGACCTGCAGAATGCTAAACAAATTTGTTATCTATATAACATACGGAATATATTCACAATTTTCATGGTCTAGCATGCAAAATAACTGTTTAAAAATGATGCAAATCTGTGCACCCTTAAAAAAAGTAAGGAGATCATTTCAACGATAAATTTCAGCAAAAATTTTCCACATTTGCTTTCCTTCATAATTCCAACATATTAAGAGTCCTGTATGGCATTTACCATTGACTCATTATACTGCAACTAATCCTGAATTCATAAATAATCTGTCCATCTCCCGTTACACACTCACACACACATCTTGTTTTTATGCTGTCAACATTCTTCTATCTTCAACCCATGAAAGCTTTTCTTCTAGCCTTACAATATTTGTATTCTGCTAGGCAGTTTGATATCATGTTAACACTCCACAGGTACATGACTGAGTACTTTAAAAAGGAGACTATCACTTTAAAAAGGAGAATATCATATCTGGGATATGAGTTTGACACTGGCCCAAAGTATTCATAAATATAATGAAAGAACAAATGTTAAATAACATACAGAATTGAAGGAAATAAAACAATAAAGTATTTGAGTCTAGGACAGTGGGCCAAATATCCAATTCAATGATTATGTGTAGGAAAATGAAACTAGAAATCATTTGTGACTTCACAGTTGTTACCAATCAAGAATACTAGAAATGGGGGGCAACCCGCTCAGGACCCCCTTCTGTCTATCTCCAGACAGAAGCTTTCTCTCAATAAATATATTCTACTCTGCAAAAAAAAAAAAAAAAATACTAGAAATGGGGCCAGGGATTTAGCTCAGTGGTGTAAGCACCTGCCTGCAAACCTGTGGTCATGAGTTCGATCCCCAGTACCAAAATAAAATAAATAAATAAATAAAAAAGAATACTAGAAATGGAATTTCCATGTATTGTAGGTTCACAATTTTGATTCCCATTTGCTGATCCTAAAGTTTAATGAAGTACCTAAGTCTATACAGCTACACTAGAGATTGTGAACTTTTCTTTAAGGGCTAGGTAATGTATATTTTAAATATGTGAACAAGACTTCTGTTGTACTTACTCATCTCTGCCACTGCAGTAGAAAAGGACAAAGGCTACAGTGTTATGTATGAGTGCAGCTGTGTTTCAATAAAACTTTATCACAAAGGAAACACTTCTGAGTCCTGCCTGAGGTTTTGATCATCAGTGTTTGGGCTTGTGTGTCTTCTTTCTACTGCCTCAAGGCTCAAATCCTGTGCAATATGAAGCATTCCTGAACAGCTCCTCTTTATCGTTCATTTTGAGTGTAAGAGGATTAAATATCACTATGTACTAGCTTATCTTTTGTCCTCATGTGCACACTGGAGCAACCTGAGGCTAGTGTGGCGAAACTGCTCCTAGATTCTGTGCATAGTTCTATCTTCAAGGCTCATATTCTTCCTTTTTTTTTTATTTTTATTTTTTATTTCAAAGAGAATAAAACAAAAGGGGGCAGTACAGAGCAGATCAGAAGAGGACAACATAGGCAACACAGTACTTTACATTAAGTCAACTGGATATCAACAGTATCTAACGCCATATCTCTTACTCTGCTATAGTTGAGCATAGTTTCAATTACAATAATATCAAACATAACACAATAGTATAAAGCCATGCATATAGTGAAAG
>PVJX010017402.1:0-38423 GCA_004027295.1 Dolichotis patagonum
CAGAACTGAATCACACCTGTGAACAAATGGACTTGATAGATGTATACAGAGTGTTCCATCCAACAACATCAGAATACACCTTCTTCTCAGCAGTACATGGGACATTCTCTAAAATAGACCATATACTAGCCCATAGAACATATTTAAGTAAATGCAAAAGAATTGAAATTATCCCATGCATGTTATCGGATCATAGTGCCATGAAATCAGAAATTAACAATAAAAGAACCTGCAAAAACCTCACAATTTTTCCAGCACCATTTGTTAAAGAGACTGTCATTCTTCCAAAACATATGGAACACGTCACGAATTTGCATGTCATCCTTGCACAGGGCCCATGCTAATCTTCTCTGTATCATTCCAGTTTTATATGTGTTGCCGAAGCAAGCATGGGGAAGTTTTTCTTAATAATCTCTGTGAATAGCCTTTTCAGTTCCTTATTTTGACTCCTGCTTCTTCATTCACATGTTTTATTCTTAAGTTACATATTCTCTTGTCTTATTCTAGCCTTTGTATTGTAACTGCCTGCTCCCTTGTTATTTTTAAGAGATCTTCCCTTTCGTGATCACACATTGCAAGCCTGTCTTCAAGTTTTGATAGTTTATCTTTAGTTTCTTTCAAACAGTTTTGCCAACTTTCTATGGAGTCTTTAGTTTCCTGGTAATCTCTTTGAATCTGGTTCAGGTATTCTAGGTTTGCTTTATATTCTTCATTGAACGTTTCTCTCCTTTTGTGCTCCTCCATTCTTCTGTCTGTCTTCTTGAGAGGTGCTTAGCCTTTCTTTTATTAATCTATGTATCTCTTGTTTAACTTGAATTAATATTTCAGTTTTGATCTTGTTTATGAGGTCCTGTAGATATCTCTTTATGCCCGCTGCAGTCTGCTATTGAGGTCTGAGGTTCACCTTTGTAAATTGTCATTTTGTACTTCAAACGTCTTTATTTTGTTTTCCATGTCGATCCTTATAAGTTTTTGTTGTTGTTGTAGGTAGCTTTATCACTACTAGTCTGAAGGTCTCTCTAGGCAAAGTTTGTTCTTTAAGAATGTCTTCTATGTATAAGAACTCTTTGGTTTGTGTGTGTTCTAAGATTCTATCTTTCCAATTAATTCAGAGCGAGATGTTGGTATGTGTGTGTCTCGGTCCCCAGTCCTTTGGTGCTGGGTTGTGGTAAGGTTACTACCCCAGAACTTGCCGGTAATGTTACTGAAGCAAGAACAACCAATTAAAACAGATATGATATCCTAGCTAAACTAATATAACTAGCATTAACAATAACATCAAGTACACTTTAGAAACCACCAAACCATGGCAACTGTGAATTTTGTGCCTGTCTTGGGTAGTTTTCTCTCAGTGCTATAAAAAAATACCTGACATCTAAAATTAAGGAAAGGAAGGTTGTTTAGCTTATAGTTTGAGGAGGTTTCAGCCCATAATCAGCTGCATCCAAGGCAGGGTGGTGTGGCATAAGAATAGCAGTTCAAGGCAGCAGAAGACAGCAAAAGTGGCAAGAGCAAAGTGACCAGTGAGCAAGCAGCGAGAGCAAAGTGGGGGGAGAGCAAGCCTCTCTTCCTCCCTTCTGTTGTATACAGGCGACCAATGGGCCAGTCATCATGGGGGAACCCTGTGTCAGCAGAATTTATTGCTTGACTCTAGCATCTTCTCTTTGGAGGAAGGCAGAAGATGCAGGGGATCATATATCCCAAACCTATTCTGCAGAGCTTGATTTAGTCACACTATTTTAGTGTAACCTTTCTTTTTTTATTCTTCTTTTAAGATTTCAAGTATTGTGGCCATTGTTCTTGATCTGGAAACCCACTAGAAGCCCAGTGGGTTGGCTGGCTGTTATTAAGTCTCTTATCTATGTTTTGCTTGATCTATTAGTCTCTTATGTCAGATTGATTTTAGCTTCAGGGCATATGTTCCTCCCCTTTCTTCTAATTACTTGTTTTTTAGTCAAATTTCTTTGAGTATCTCTGAACAAGTCTCCTCCTCTATTCAGCTGTGCTGTCTTCTCTCTAGAATCCCAATTTTTAAAGGAATATTTCAAAGCAAAATTTTTTGGGACAAGGCAATCTCATTTCAATGCATAATTGGTGCTCAGAAATTTATATGAAATATATCCAGTTGGAACAAAATAAGGAACAACTGAATTTCAACCAAAAATAATCCAATTTGTCACTAATTATACAGCCTACAGCTCTCATATAAACAGCATAATTACCTCAGCTATGACAATTAAACAACAAGAATACGGTAACTCCAATTAGCACTTTGACATTTATGTGTTATGGGAAACCATGGAAATAATAGAATGCTTTTATAAAGTATACTTTGAATTACCCTTACTTGAAATTATCAAGCACTGTTTGTATGTTTAATAGCTTCACTGTTACTGTCTCATTAATTTAAGGGAGTCAAAGTATGTATACTATATTTATAGCATGTCATAGAATTTTGAAAAATTCCTCTGGCAGCTACTTGAAAGCATACAAGCACATTTTTGATTTGTCCATGAGAATCTGCATTTATAGCTCTCTTAATAACTAATGTTGCAGTTGGCCATTCTGTAGTTGAAACATTACAATTCATAGCCTAGATATGTTACTTTTCATTTCCCTTTTAGGGGGAAACAGCTAACAAAATTAATAACAATATATATATTATTTGCCAGAAAACTAAAAATAAAATTTCTAACTTTAATCTTTTATTCACTAAATGGATCAGCTGCATTAAATGTATTTATTTAATATACATATATTGGGAACTAAGGTATCAAACTTTATTCTCAGTGCTGGATACAGACGTAAGGAGACAAAACTCTTTCCCTTGTATGGAATTCGTATCTTTTAACAAGTGAGAAAGACAATATACAAACAAACAAAACAGCTAAGATTATCTTAAGGTAATGAAAGATATGTTTTGGGATGATGAGACGGCACAGAGAGCGATGGGGCTGGGATCCTGGTGGACTGTGTCAGTCAGAAGGGCTCAAGAAGGCCTCTGAGCAGGCATACGGAGGATAGGAGGGAGAACCCATGAACAGTTCCAAGCAAAGAACTTCTCCAGTGGAAAGCATGAGTGCAAAGCCATTAAGGCAGAAACTGGTTACATTCTATAAGACAAACGAAAAGCCCTTATGTGGTGGGAGCGAATGTTTGAGGGAAGGAATGTCAGGGAGGGGGTCAGTGATGCGGACAGAAGCCTGGGCATCTTCGGTCTTCTGCAGGGTATGCGGCCTAATCACCTTTAACAGCTAGGACACGATGCGTCATAGTATATCTTATACTATGCTTATCACAGTTTGTCATTGCAATTGAAGAGCAAAGATTCCCTACACCCAAAGGGAAGAATCATAATTCGCTATGACTTAATGACAAATTTTCTACGACATAATTTGTGGTGCCACTTACTAAACTTATGCTGGTGGGAAGTTATTATATGCAAACTTCAGTTTGAATAAGGGAAATGATTACATTTTTATGCTTTTTCTCCCATTATAATTAAATTTTTATAAGGCTCATCCTTAGACTGAAACAATAATTCAAATATGATAAATTACATATGAAACTTGTCTATCAAATTATAAATTACAAATCATATAGGGTAGTCACAATATCCCTGACATTTGTATTTTTCTACTGGCCAGAGATGCTGAACATTTTTCACATATTAATAAAGTATACACAATGGGAAAGAGGGAGATAGCTCTTTCTGCAAAAGGGAAGATGGAAGGAAGGTGGAAGGAGGGAAGGGGAGATGATGAAAGAAAGAATTAAAATATGTTATGTACATGGGCCAACTTCCTACAAGGAATGTAATCATATATACTGAAAGCAGGGTCTAGTAAAATAAATGCAAATTGCAAAAGAAATCCTGAAAATGCCTAAAATGTTACAACCGTGTATAAGCGTCAAGAAAAAATATGATCAGAAATAGACAAAGTAGATAACAGAAGTCGAGGCTTGCTTTGTATCTAACTATTCAAACTGTTTAATCTAGTTAATTTATTTGATATTTCCAAATATTTCATTTATGACATTGCATCCTGAAACTATTTTATTTTCCAAAAGATATAACTCACATACTATAAAAATCACTTTTTGAAATGCTTCAGTGGTTTTAGACTACAAGATTTAGTCTACAGAGTTTAGTTTACAAGGTTGTGAACCATAATCATTACCTAATTCCAGAATATTTTCATCAGCCTCTGCCCTCCAAATTTAGCATCTCTTTCTGGCAAGATATCTTCTCCTCTCCATCCTCCATCAGCAATGTCAGTCTATACTCTCTGTCTCTATGTTCTATTATGGATTCTCCACATATATGACATCATGTAATGCATCCTTTTGCACTTCGTGTGATATTTTCAAGATTCATCTGTGTCGTATCATGCATTGACACATTTCCCTTTCTATGACTGAATAATATCCCATTGTATGGATATGTCACATTTTATTTACCTATTCACCAGTTCATAGATACTTGAATTGATTTTAGTTTTTAATTATTATGGATGATGTTGCTATGAACATTTATTTATAAGAATTTTATAAACATTTGATTTCTAGGAGTAGAATTCCTGGATCAGGTGATAACTCTATGTTTAATTTACTGAGATGTTACAGAACTATTTTCAACACAGGTGAATAATTTTACCTTCCAACCATCAAGGATAAGAATTTCATTACCCCTGCCAAATAACTAAATATATTTTTAAATTAATAGATGTATTTTGGAGTAGATAAGATATTGAACTTCTTTTAGATCACATGACAATGAAATTCAAACTTACAGAAATTTAAAATGAATTATTTTGGAAATATTTTTTAATTTAGCTGTTTATAAAATAAGCACAAAGAACTATGGCTTAAAAGATCAAATACTGACTCTTACCAAGACCTACTTATTTATTCTTTAGCTTATTCAGACTCATAGTCTGTACTCTTTTCTACTTGAAAGTCACCATATGTGATATCCTATTCCAGGGAAAGGAAATGCCTACCTCAGAGTGAAATCATAGGGGACAGCTGCTTAGAGACAAACACGGGGAGCCGGAACAGGGTTGGAGCCCAGTGCTAGAGTCTTAGAGCAGGACTAAATAAGCAGGTGAGGCTTGACAGATAATGGAAACTATTTCTAAGATATGTGACCAGCATCGGGAAGCCAAACAGCACGATGCTCTAAATGGAGGGCGATGATCTATAAAAAAAAAGTGAAAGACATTCTACAGTTTAGAAAAGTAGCTTTTGAGGAAACTTGAGGAAAGCAGGAAAGTAGCTCCCTGTTTGGGAATGAAATTTTCTGGTGATTCTTTGTTTCCTGGTGGTATGAAAGTGCCTAAAGCATTTTTGTCTTAGGAGAAGTGCAGAGAATAAGTGTGTTAGGAGAAGAAGCCTGGGGGAGAAGGAGCCCAAACCAAAGCTAAGTGATAAGGATTACGGCCTAGCATGTAGACATCAGCACAGATAAAGCACGGATGCATCACAGTCTGAATACAAGCACAGAGGTGAAAGCTCTCACTTAGATGCCAGTGGTTACCACTGCCTTTGCTTCCAGGGTTGAGAAAAGCAGACTAAAACCCCTGACAGCGAGCAGTGCGTCTTGGAACCTGGTGTTTGGGGCTGGCCTGCAGGGAACTGGTTTAGGAGCAGCAGTTGCTCTGCGATTAACTTTACCTACCAATTGCATGTGGAAGGGAGATGTGAAAGTTGAGCCTTACCATGTGTAGTTAAAATCTTTGGGAAGGGAAAAGCAGGAAGGGTAGGAAAGGAGGGAAGGCTGGAAACATCCACAGGGAATTATATTACCGAGAAAAGCAAGATTATTGTCATTGTCACAGTACAAGCCATTTAACAAAATAGGACCCAACTTGGGTTATTTCCCTTCTCACTTCTGACCCCTCTGCATGCACAAGTGTGTGGGCACACTGATTGATCAGGACTGGGCTTACTGGGTCATTCCAGTTGATGGCTCAGACCGGTTCTCTCTAACCTTGTCTTTGGTGATTCATTATTTTTTTTAAATGTGCATAAATCTGACAGATTTGCAGCCCTTATCTTTGATACCAGTTTTCCAAATTCCTTCTACTATCTCTCATAATCAGTTTCCACAAAATTGTGTGAGGGGTATTGTGAAACCCCACACCAATCACATTATTCCCATAAGGAAAGTCCATCAGATTTACATTACCTTTCAAACAAAGTCCATATTCATAAAGTCTAGGTTTGATCTGTAATTATCTTTCAACCAGTTCACATATGGGCACTACTTTTTTTCCATGTCTTTATTACTCTGAACTAAAATTCTCCTAAAGTAAGAAATTTCTTCTGATAGATTCTGGTATTTGTGTTTGATGTTTCTGTTTCTTTGATTTTAATTCCTGATTTTTACCACTATGAACTCTAGTGAGTTTCCCACTCTGACTTATTATAATATATTACATTTCCTTCTCTCTTACTGTTTCAACTATGTTAATGTCACTGCAACCTTTAGGATGTGAGCTCCATGGACAAATAGACCATGTCTTATCCATATTTATTTCAATATGCATGTGTTGGATAATAGTGAAGGCGTAGGCTAAAAGCAAGCAGGGGCATTCAAACATATCGATAATGAAGAACACTGCCTAGAGCTTTCTTTGAACTATGTGGTTCTTAGGACTTGTACTTTAGAAATACACACAGGATTTACCAGGCTGTGTAAATATACACATGTGGAGTTAGGACCTTCTCTATGCCTTAGTTTCCCTACATGTAAAATGAATTTGTAAACATATCCACTCATGAGATTATGGTAAGATTTAAATGGATCAAACGCAAAAAGGATCTAGAAAGTGTCTTTCATACAGAGAGTATATATGTGTTATTTTTGATGTTGTGAGAGTAAGGATAATGTCTGTCATTTAAATAAGAAGCTAGGTCCTATTTTTATGAGAATGGGGAATGGAGCCTTGTATTTAACCTTGTTGATTTGATAATATGTATTAAGCCTTATTAGTTTCATAATTCTATTTCACTTGATCGTTACAACCCAATTGATTAGGAAGTGTTAAGGTTTATATCCAGATGTCTCCCCAAAGTTTCATAGGGTCACAGATTGGGCTTTGGAGAGATGACTGGGTTAGGAGAGCATAGTCCTAATGCACTGATGAATTTAAAACTAAACGTGAGGTTGACAGGTGAAGCCTGCTGGGAGGAGGTGGTCACTGGGGCCTGTGGCCTGCCAGGCTCTAACTGCCTGCCCCTCCCATGATCTCTCTCTGCTTCCCAGTGTCATGCCACAAAGGCCTTTTTTCTGTGCCTTACCATCCTGTTTTGAAGCCAGCTGTCTATGGATGGAAACCTCTACAAACTGTGAGCCAAAATAAATCTTTTCCTCATTTAAGTTGTGAATGTTTAGTTTTCTGTCTCAGCAACCAAGAAAGTAACTACGGCAGGAAGGAAGTCAAAGCATAAAGAAGAAACTCATTGCTTTGTTCACACAGCTTGGAAGTGCATACACATTAACTCCCAAGCATTCTGTTTAGAAGTTAGCACAGGTTATTTTGGATTGTCTTCTTCAACTATGATAATTTCTGCTTTAGATAACTGAGAGTGAGAGGTTTCCAAATTCTTTAATCATAATTGGTGAAATACTGCAGCTGTCTCAGCACTCACAAGGACTTGGTCAGCATGATGAAGTGATTAAAACATCAGGTAATGTTAGAAATACTTAGAATAATCAGATGGAGTAGATGCAAGGATCAAAATAATGACATTCTTTAAGTGTTTGGTGTTCTCTAATGTGAATGATATTCTACTCATATGATTACAATAAGGATGTATTATAGAATATGTATCCAGATTTGTTTTATATTTTTTGTATTTGTAAAGATTTGAAATATATTTGTACAGTATTTCCTCTCAATATAAAAAGGGTTTTTTTCCTAATAAAACAAAATTGTACAAAAGAAAGGCTCATTCATGACAAACTCTGTTCTCAATCAACAGAGGTTCTTTCAAAGGGAATTCAGTTTAAGTCATCTTAAGTTAGATATCATTTCAACCTGATAATCTATAATCAGACTTAGGTTATTTAGCACAGCAATATTTAGAGGATCAGAATATTTTTTGTTACTCTTACCATCTTATTCTGGGCCCAGACTTAGTAATTACACATCTGCAGAGAAAGTATAAATCTTTCATGCTGTTATTATGAGACTATAAGACACTACAGAAATATGATCTTGAAATTAAACAAACTTGATTCTCAATTCTAAGTTACATACTTACTATTTTGAGGAAATTATGCATTTTTTCCAGACCTCAATACTTTTATTGACAAAACATGAGTACTACTGGTTTCATAGCAAAAATTTAATAAACAAGTATGGGAATGCCTACCACACACTTGTGTACAAATAAAAGCAATTTGTACTATCCAATAAACAGCTAAATATGAGTAATTGAAAAGAGAAAATGTTTAACTCATTTTCTAGCAAAATAATTACCAAAATACATTTCCACCAGTGCACAAAGTATAACTGGTTGACTGAGTATGTATTTTTTAAAAGTAAGTAGACTTTTTTTTCCTCAAGGAAATTTTATCTGTCATGTGGAATGATGCTGTTGAATTTAAGGACGATAATAATCATACACACATTATCGAGTTATATAATATAAAAAGAACTGAATTGAATTGAGGAACACTTCATTTCTCCACTACTTTATTATAATAAAACACATTAATAAAAATGACCAAATTCTCTGTGCATATGTTCAAGAAGTTTGTCAAAATAATACTTGATAACTGGTGTGTAAGTGTGGAATTATACCAAAAGCTCTCCTTTGTGTCCTTTTATTCTCTAAACATAGATTTATTTTGGGAGTAGCAAAAGTTATAGTACTGGAAAAGTTATGGATACCAAAAGAAAATCCGTGTTAAATTTCGATGTCTTTGTTTACCAACAGTTCTGTGAGTGCATAGCAGTATACTGCCCAGGGGGACGAACTTTCTCAAATTTAAGCAAGACACACTACATACGCCTGACCAGTAAATGCTGCTTATTTGTTAGGAGAAGAGTCAAGAGAAGAAAATTAATGATTTCCAGGGGTCTTTCTTAAACCAATGTGCTCGGCGCTATGCATCTTGGCACGAAAAATGAGCACCAGGTCCATGCTATTGATGTTAGATTAAGAGGCAAATAAAACATCACAGTGTTCAGAAAAAAATTATGAAATCCCTAAATTCTTCCTCCAGAACCAGTGACATTTAGAAAAGTTTTGGTTGAACAGTTTTGGTTGAGGTTTCTACAAAACCATGCCAGATTAAATGCAAGCCACGTGCCATGGCTGATCTTAGCTGACACTTACGTCTTTTCATTTCCTACCAGATTGTGACATTCTCGGCTCTCTCAGAGATTAATGAATGAAAGAATTGTAAAAGGATAAAATCAGTTAATTACTAATTTTTGAAGTTACAATTCATATTTAAATGTAGTTCGATTTTTGTAATGAAGGAACACAAATCATACATCTTGAATTCTATAAACCTTATAGACATGACATGCAAATTTTATTAAATTTAGATTAATAATTACTGAGCCATATTCAGGGAGACAACACTGAGGAGTTGCTTCTATACTTTTAATTATTGTGAAATAGATCACCTTTCAGTTGCTTAGAAATATAATTCCTGAAGCTGAAATATTTAAAAACGGCCCCCAAAGTAAATTTTTTGGTATATAACACCATGAGAGACCTCAGATACAGATACATATAAAATGAAAAGGCTTTGCAAGCTGTAGTGCTTTTTTCTGAAACCCTGAATATTTTGTAAGAACTATAAAATTATTAAAGGGTAAAAAAGTGCATTCCTGATGTTATGAGACAAATATAAATGTTCATGTGCCCACAAGCTGTCTGGCACACTATGGGTGCGTCATGTTTAAGGAAACTGAACCTTGTAGGTAGAGTTGGTTCTGTTTTTTAACATACCTTATTTCATTTTTCCTTCCTCTACCTACACTGTACTCATCATTAACCTGGAATAGGTGTCACAGGCCGAATTTCCCAATATATCCTGCCTCCCGCATGTTTTCCTTAATGTGCCCTTGTAAATCCTCGGGAGTGGGTGGGGTTTGTTGTCTTTCTTCTTGAACGTATTTACCACTCTGACTGCTTTCACTAATGGAAGATGCGATGTTCTGTCAGTTTGGGGCCTAGTCTTCAATTGGTTGGCAGTGATGGGACAGAATGAAAGAAATAAAAGCTGTCAGTTTGGGGCCTAGTCTTCAATTGGTTGGCAGTGATGGGACAGAATGAAAGAAATAAAAGCTAGAAATAGAAGGAGACAAGGAAGCCATCACTAAAAATAAAAAAAGTACTTTAAGCAAGATTTCAGCTTTCAAGACCCAGTGGCAGCTATCCAGGGCAATCGGTTCAGTATTCCCTTGGTTATATTTAGGCTCAGTGCATTCTGGACTCAGCACATCCAGAACTGCTCAGGAAAACTGAAGGTTCATAAACTGAGATTTGTGTAAATTATTCAAGCAATATTTATTTTAACCTACATCAAAATGTTTGAGGGAAGTTTTAATGGATTTATATTGAGGTACATGTTTTAATCTGTAACCATTGCATTAGAGTTTAGATTATTTTAAATTTCCCTTGGAACTGTTGAGTTTTCAATGCATAGATTTTTATATACTTAATTTAATGTATTTGTAAACACATTAAGATCTTAATTTGGGAGCTGAGGATTTAGCTTAGCAGCCTAAGCACCTGCCTGGCAAGTGCGAGGTTGTGATTCAATCCCTTCTACAAAACAAACAAACAAACAAACCAAAATTTGTCTTAGATTTCTGCAGATATTACTGTTATTTTCTTACATATACATAACTCAATTAAGTGATTCCTAAGTATATTATCATTATTATTTTTTTTTGTACTGGGAATTGAACTCAGGACCTTGTGCTTGCCAGACAGCCACTTGTGCCGCTGAGCTTTTTTCCCAGCCTATGTTTTCAGATTTCATTGGAATTGATATTGTTTCATTTCCTTTTCCAAGAAAATTTGTTGCTATTATAATGAAAAACATTTTTTTGTACATAATAACTTCCTATTTGGTAAAATATATATTAATTACAAATAGAAAAAAGTAAGGTATTTTCAAGAACCATTGTTGAAAACATTCTGAGACTTTTATTTATCAATATATGTACTATTATTGTACTTCTTATGTTTCCTTCTTAATATTTAATCTCTTATACAGAATCATCAGCCTTTAACCTAGAAAAAATATTTTGGTACTTTTTTTTTGCTTTTATGTTTATAAATAATGTTAAAATACTGTTTTCTTAAAAGTTTTTATTTTTTATTGACCATAAATGAAATTCTAGGCTGAAGATAATCATTTCAATAACATTTTTTTCCTCAGAAATTGAATGTCAGTTTCTTTTTTCTTTTAAAAGTGATATGGGTTGTTTGATGGGTTTTAAGTTTTTCCTCAATGTCTTTGGTGTTCAGAAATTATCCTAAGATGTTTTCATGCTAAATCCATTTTTAGAGTTGTTAATTCTTTAGCGCTTTTTTTAACTCATGTGTTTTGCATTCTGTGAATTATTTCATTGTCTTAGGAAAAGTCTCATCCATTCTTTCTTCAAAGACTACTTTTTCTCTGTATTTTTCTTCTTTCTTTCTTTCTTTTTTTTTTTGATACAGGGTCTAGGTATGCATTTCAGGCTGGCCTTGAGCTCACCTCGTAGCCCAGGCTGGTTTCCAACTTGCAATGATCCTCCTGCCTCAGCCTCCCGAGTACTGGGATTGCTAACCTGTGGCACTAGGCCTGACCTTCTTCCTCTTTCTGTTGGATGGCAATTAGACACATGTGTCTTATCATCATGAATCCCTGCTTTGTTTTTCCATTACCATGCTAGACATTGCCTTTTGACTTGCTTTCAATATCACTGATTCTCTTTTCTGTTGTGTCAAATCTGCTAATAAGACCATACATTTTAAAATATTAATTTCTTACATTCAGCTTTTGATTGTCGTGATTTGGGGCTTGTTAAAGTATACTATATTATTTCTTCCTACTTCCAGATGTTCATCAAATTTTTAACACTTAAATTTTGTTATCTCTTTGACTCTGATCATATTAGATATATGCTTTGGATCTCTGGAAATATGAATGCAAGTTTGAAGACATGCAGGTTTTTACAATATATATTTTGTTGGTTTCTATTTAAATTGTCTTGTCATTTTCAATCATTAATAGTTAGATATTACACTCTAAGTTTTTTGTAGCATCAGTTTAGTTTCTAGGAACCTTATCTTTTCCAGAAAGAATTTTATTTCAATTATCCTGACACTGGATGGCCCTAGAAGTCTAGAGTGACTTGACCCCAAAATCTGAGAGTAAGAATTCCTGGGACAAACAGGAATTCATTTGGCAAACCCAGGTTTATATTTAGTTGCTCCTATTTGCAGCACGTAGTACTTCACAAGGAAAGAAAGGTGTGCTCCGTTCTGCGCCCGCTCCGGATTTCCAGTCTTAACATGTTCATAAGTCTTAACAGCCTGACAGCAGTTGTTCCAGATCTTTGCCAAATGCCCATGGGTGTAAGTATTTCTAAGTGTGGAATTCATTCTTAGAAGCTCACGATGTTTTTTAACCTCCCTAGTTCACTAATACTCTGCTTTCACATTTATTTTATAAAAGTATTTCAGCCCACTATGTTAGTTTTCCTCACTAGAATTTATAGCCAAATTATGTTAACCAATTGTTGCTGGAACCAGAGGCCATTTCACCCTCAGAATCAGAAAATCATTACTCTGCCAGATACTTAGTATCCTTCACTCTTGGTACTTTCTGCTTTTGAAACTCTTGGTAGACACATGTTAGAGCTTCTCGTTCTTTCTTCAAAGTTTTATTACTTTCCTATCATATGAGAGGTCTTTTTAAAAATCTCTTTCTCTCTTTGGGAAATGCCCTGGGCTGTATCTCATGACTACCTAGGTTTTCTTATGATTCTGACTTACCTGCTATTCCATCCATTAAATGATATTGTTTTAATATGTTACATTTATCTTAGTATAAAATATATACTGTTTGTACCATATTCAAGACTTTTCTCAGTGTTCATTTTTATTCATTGTGGCTTCTCCTCTATTTTTTAAAGGATTTTACACACATTTTGTCTACCATTTCTGTTAGATAACTGTTTCTTTCTAGTTCTTGATATCTTAGTTCTCTGTTGGCTGTAGTCAATGTGTTTCTCGAATACTGGTTTCCAACTCTTTTAAAAGGTTTCTCGGAAATTCTACTTTAAGGAGGTTGTATCAGAGTTCATTTTCTGTTTCTATAAAAGAATACCTGAGACTGCGTAAGTCACAAAGGAAGATTACTTTGCCACACATTTAAGGAGCTGGGATGTCCCATTTTGTTGGCATACCAACAAAATGTTCTTACTGCTTCACAGTGGAAAGGCAACAAGCGGGTGCGTATGTAAGACTGAAGACACAAGGAGGGCAGCCTGTCCTTGTGGTAGCTAATTCAGTCCTGTGAGAAGGGGATTCATTTCTCTGAATGATAGTATGATACCTTAAAGTCTCAGCATTAGCACAATGACAATCCAGTTTCCACCCGAGTCTTTGAGAGGGCCAGCCACATTAGAACCATGGGGACTGTGTTTTGTTTTCTTCTCATACTTGGATATATCAACTGAATTTCTCCACTAAGATGTCTGATATCTCATTCATTCTACATTATATTTTATATTAATATCCTTACCTTAAGAATATAACATTTTCAGGATAGTTTATTTTTTATATGTGTTAAAGAGACACATAATACATGAGGTTTAATTTCCCACATTAGATTGATTTTTCTGGGTCAAACTCCCCATAAAAGTCAAATAGTCTTCACTTTGTTATTTATTCCCTGCATGCACAGCTTTTTGAGACCCTAGCTTGGAGGAAGTGTCTTGTTTCTAAGTCTGTACTTGATCGAACACAAGACCACATATCTTTTCTCTGTCACTGTAGAAACGTCGGCTGGCAATTTCGTCATCTTTAAGTCCTCAAGCAGAAGGCTCCTGAACTTAATTTTAGGCTGAATAAGTTTATTCAAAAGTGGTGTATGGAGCAGGGAGATGGAACTGACAGCAGAGTGACCCAGTGCTCAGCACATTATCCTAAGATATACTTTTACCGAGCATCACTGAATAGTAAGGTGCCAAGCAGGAATGGTATATGGTAGGTGAGACAGAAATATAAAACAGAATTTTCATACTATACTAAGGATTATGTTCTTTATTTTGTATGAGTTGGATAGTCACAGACAGGATGATTAGCATAGTTCACAGAAGATATTTTAGAGGAAAAATGAAATAGGAACAAGCAAATCAGTATATGTGCAATAGTAGGTGATTAATTTACAGTATAAATCAGACCATATTGCTCATGTGTTCCAAGCCATCCAGTAGCTTTGAATTTCATTCCTACTAAAACCTGAAGCTTTTGTAATACTCGACAGAGTCCTCCATGAGATGCCCTTTTGAATTCTTCTTCTATCAACTTTTCCGTCTCATCTCAATTCAGCCACACCAATCTCCTGGTCCTCTGGACATTATGTATATTCTCTTATTAATCTTTATTTGTCTCTTCCTAGGCTTGGACAATTCTTTCCTCTGTTAATGTGTTCTCTATTTTGATATCTGCATGATTAATTTCCTGCCTCAATTTTGTTAAAATGGCCTATTTTGAATGACACTACAATGAACACATCATTAAAAATTGCAGTTATCACCTACTCCTAGTCTATGTACGACTAATATTAATTTCTTCCTCTTGTTCTATTCTCCAAATCACTCATACCTGTTTAACAGACCATATATTTTGCATATTCTGCATATTTAACTATTTGTCTGCCACCCTTTCCCATAAAGCAAGTTTCATGAAGCAGGAAGGATTGTTTTTACACAAGTATATTACAACTTGTTGAGGCCAAGCTTATATGAAATTTTCAGTACTTTGAAAATGATTCAATAACAAAATGGCTGAGTCTACTGGTGGAATCTGAGACATAGACGGTTGTCACAGAGTTTTGTTGATGCCTATGTGGATACACACATAATTAGGTAACTGTGACACTTCCACAGAATGCTGAATTCAAGTGTGATTATTAATTGAATAGGAAATCATAACTTATAATACCAATGTACATTTCAAATTAAATTATCTCCATAAATTTAAGGGAATTATACTTTAAAATTCCTCTTTTGATTCATAGTGAATAAATTTACTTCAGTACTGTATATAATGGGATTTATTGGCAAAATCTTTCTTCTCCCGGAAATTAGAATTGATGTTTGTATTCATGTGTAAATAAATTCTTAACAAGATCTGATCATTACTAACCTCTTTAACATCTTTCACTAGATTGTCCTATCAAAGTGTGTGTAATATTTTAAAAATATGCATCAGCTACTCTGAATTTCCAGACTGCATTGCACCTTGCTGTATCTTGCCTCAAGGATTCTGTATGTGCCATCCTTTCTGCTTCCATCTGTGTCTGGCTCTAATGCCATCCATGTCACCAGGATACCTGTACTCATTCTTTTCAGCTTCATGGAACCTTTAAATAAAGGCCTCTCTGACTCCAGATGGCTGAGAATGATGACTTTTACCTGTTCTCATAATCTCTACTTTTGCAATTGCATCATTTCATTTTATGGATTTTCTCCCTTAAGTTGTAAGCTCTGTGAGAACAGGGAAGAGCATATTTTGTTTATCAATATACATTCACTGTTTAACAAAGCATCTTACACATAAATAACTGATATACACTTTGTATTATCTGAATCGTGGTTCCTTAAAATCAACACTTTGAAACGTTAGTCACAAATATGATGCTTTGGAGACAGGGCTTCTGATTTATTATAAAATTTCGGTGAGGTCATGAGAATGGAGGCCTTGTGAAGGGACTGACGTCCTTACAAGGAAACAGAAAAAACTCTCTCTCTGTCTCTCTGTCTCTCTCTGTGTCTCTCTATCTCTGACTGTCTCTGTGCTTGTCTGTCCCTGTGTCTTTCTATCTGTCTGTCTATCTCTCTGTCGCTCTGTGTCTCTCTCTCTTTCTGTCATAGGACAACACAGGGAAACAGTGGCAGTCTGCAAGTCGTGATGCGATCACTTGTCAAAATCCAGAAGACTGCCATGTGGGAAGCCTGATCTCAGATTTCCAGTATCTGTTGTTTAAACAAAATTTTGTCTCAGCAGCTCAATCTAAATAGCACATGTATTTGCTTCATTAAATTAATGAAGGTGTTCAACAAATGAGTGATTTACAGTTAATAACATTAAATCTCTTATCTAGGCCATTTTGGTGTCTTAATTGGCCTTGTAACTTGGTACCTATAGATGTCGAATTTTCTAGTATTTTTGGATGGATCTTTTATTAAACATTACAATACAGTGGACACAACATCTAGATTTCCAATTTTATAACACAACTTTTGGTCCTGGATTAGGGACATATTTTCTAACTTAATTTAGGAAGAGCTAGTGCCTGGCTCTAGAATAAGTGTTATCGAATCCAACTTTTTTGCCTATATACAAACCAGTTTTATAATTGTACTAATCATGGTTAAATTAATTCCTAGTTAATAAAAAACTGAAATGAGGAGAAACCAAGAGCTTCCCACGCGTAAGTTAAACACATGGGTAAAGTTAAACATTTAGATTAGATTCATGGACAGAAGTCAACATATTTATGGAACGTGAGTGGAAAGAGTTGACATGTTCTGCTGAGTTTTAGAAGATGATTTTTTTTTTAGGACAATGCTCTGACTTAATTTTTATATTATTATGAATGGCTTCTTTAAGGAATGAGTTTCTCTGATTGAGGATTCATGGTGATATTGAGCAAAAATAATTTATCCAACCTTCAGAAGACCTAAGTTTTGGTCACCTGGTAAATGTGGATTCACTAATTCTATTTTACATTGTGAAGCTTTTTCCTATCTATTAAAATCCATATTTACCTTAGTTTTTGTGAATAATGATGAACACTCTGCTGTCACAGGCACCGTGGCTGGCACTGGCTTTGCTCTCCTCCTCTGAGGTCGGCAGGGGTTCAGTATCATGCGCTATCTCTTTCTGGGGTCTAAGCAGAAGAAGGTGTCGCCTTGTAGAGCATTCAGGGATTTTTATGTTATTGAGTTGTTTCTGAGCCTGTATTTCTGTTTTACCTTTATTTTTAAACGTATCTTTTAGTTACGTTTATCTTTAACTGGCACATAAAAATATAAAAAGTATATATGAAAGGAGTAGTATGCAATATCTTGAAGCATGTATATATTGCATAATATTCAAACCAAGTCAAAACACCTGTCATCTGAAATACCAACTGTTTCTTCATGGTAACACATTCAAAATTCCTTCCCCTAGCTTTTTGCAATGTGCAGGATATGAATATCTATAGTCATCCTGCTGAGCAGAAGCACACCAGACGCTCTTTCTCCCATTTCTGTGAAATTGGGGGAAGTTCTGGAGCAATTCTTCTGAACGACTGTCCGTATAACCGGCGTACTGACGTTTTTACACATTCCGTTGATGAAGATGAGTCATACGATCAAAGTAAGAGTCTGAGGTTGGTGATGCACTTTGATGAAGAAGAGATTGACGGAAGCAGTAATTAAATATACCGCATTACCTCATCGAGTAAAATTCAGGTTAAATACAATGAATTAAATATTTTTGCCTTATTTTCTATGAAAATTCATTAAAGATTTAATCGTAACTATTGGGATGAGAAATATAAAGGAGGAAGTTTGGCCAATGGGACATTGTTGGAGGCATTAGTAATAGGTGCAAAAATGCCAAGATGCAAAAATAAATTAAGAAAATGAGAGAATAATTAAAGTTACTGGAATTAAAAGAATAAAGGATAAAAGAAATAACAGATTGTGGCCCTTGGTGAAGAGTTTGATGTTTGTTAAAACATCTACTGTGGTCTAGGTTGGCACAGGATTTTGCTAAAGCAATGCTTACTTATGACTTGTTTCCCTCCAGGAAATCGTATATAATCTATTTAACAGTCAGTCAGTAAAGCAGTCTTTTTCGTTGTCAAAACTTTACATGCATGTTTAGGTTATTACTTTTTTCTTTTTGAAGAAGTACTGGGTAACTGTGTGCCAATGAGCACTTCAATTTTGTATTTTCTGCCTCCATTTTCTGTCATTCCACTTAACATATTAGGATAAATGCATCAGTGATTTCCTGGTATCAAGTAAATCGGGAAATGTCCAGCCCTTGCTTTACTGTGACCTCTCTGCCATTGCGCACCGTGAGATTTCCTCCTTTGAGATTTCCTCCTTCCTCCGCTATGGCGCCATCTGCCATCGCGGCCCCTTCCCCTTCACATCTTCCTCACGTTCTCTGTCATCATTTTGGAATGTGGGATTCTCCAAGATTCACTCACAGATCTTTTATAAATTTTAGGTACTCTTAACTATTATCTCAGATTCAATCACTTTTTAGCTGGAATGTCTAATCTAGATCTGTTTCTACTTGTGGTCTCACTTAGCAAGAACTTTAGACTTGACAAGTCTGATTGGAAATCAGTGTTCTCAACACTTCTCTATTCCTCTTTTTTCTTACCCTTATATCTGTATTTTGGTAATAATGATGTTTAGAAGGAGCTCAGTTCTACATATGAAATAGAAATACTTATACACTAAGATTATTTTTATATATCAAACTTTATACCTAAAGGAAGTAGAGTCAAAACTAGACATAGTTTTGCTAAATAAATGTTAATTTCCCTTTTGCAGAATGTGCTTAAAACTCCCTGAGTGATTATGCACATTTTTAAAGTGATTTTACAGCTTGAAAATATCGGTGATATCAACATGGAACCATTTATTGTTTCAAGATAAGATTTAGCACCTCATGCATTGCTAATTACAATTGTCACTAATGGAATTCATTAATCTGTAACATTGTTAAAAATATATTTATAGGACTTTGCATGGCATAAACACTTTCAGTCATAGGCTTTTTTAAACTTTAAACTATTAAAGAGAACTATACCTAGAAGTACAAAGGATCATATACAATGAGAAAAATTACATTTCATGATAAACAGACTTTCAGAAATTCAGCCAAAATGCTATGTATATTATATGAAAATTCATTGTTCTATAGATGGTAGATGAGAATTAATCAATTAATTTAACAAAAGTAATAGGAAGAAAAAAATAAGAATAGAAATTGGTAGGGATGAAGGAAAGGAGGCTCAGTAATGTCTTCGAAATACAATTTTTATTTCAAATCTTTGTGATATAAGAATTTTTAAAATGCACTAAAAATGGAAAGATGACTTTTGCTTTGCCTTTTATGTTATAATTTTATTTTTAAACATGTTGTAATGCCCACAAACACATCAGTGCAGATTGAATTCTACTTGCCCATGGAATATTGAATACTAATAATTTGTTACTTGTAAAATAAATGTTTTGAGCAAAATTGAATTGGTAAAGTCACTTAAAAATAAAAAAGGCATCAACTCAAGGCATCAAGATTATGGGTTGAGAAACTTTAATTTACACATGCTCAGGAAGAAGAAAAAACACATTGGTTTTATACTGTTCATCAGAATTATTCATTTCATAGAGCATAGATAAAGGAATAATGTATGGAGATAGTCATCCACTGAAAAAGGAATAAAAAATTTCTAGCATCTTTTGTCTCCTGGAATTTATAGGCTACTCACTTGAGTCTAGAGAAGATCATGCTTTCCAGCAGACTTCTGCATCGTTCATGATCCCTGGGAAACGCACCGCTCCGTAATGAGGTAATAATGGTTATGATTTCTCTCACCATCAGGTAATGAGGGGGTGACCACTATGGCCAAGATAGCAAGAAAGGGTAGAAGTCCATGAGCAGCCCATAGAATCCATTACCTTTCATCTTCTCCTGATTTAATTCTGAGTATTCTCAGGTTTTGAATCTTTGAATCATAATCCAAAATTCATGTCTCAGCTTAATATAGTTGTTTACAACAAGAGAACTAAAAATTGTGTCTTTAGATCATCAGGCATCAAGTTCATTTATAAATGATGAGAAATGGTCATTGGTTTATGCTGGTATTTTCCCAAAACTCATACCTGCCTCAGTCCACATGAAATATTTCATAAGAATAGCAAAGTATTATTGTGCATGACATTTTTTTCTTTATTTTTTAAGAAGTTTTTTGATAACTCACTATATTACCTTAGTCATATTTCTTTCTCTGTGTTACCCCCACAAGAGTAATTCATGCCTAATGAAAGTGTTTGGAAATTCTGAACTCAAAATTAGTTTATGTTTGGTAAATTTAATTTTAATGTTTTTCTTTCTTGCTCTTTATGCATGTATACATATACACACATACACACATATCTCACATGCCTATTAATATACACACCACAGATATTCATATCTATGGCTATATTAGTAACTATAAGAACAAAATTTCTTACACTAAGAATATTTTAACTTAATATTATACTAATATATCTGTATTTTATAGAAAAGAAATTAAATATCTACATACATCTAAATTGGTAAAATATAGTTTTGTCCACTAATGATTACAAACTCAGAGTGTTTTCAACTTTTCATGATGTATATAATGTTTTTTAATCTTACAGTTATTAGGGGTTAATTTCACAAATGGAAAGGTATCATAGTTTATGAATATTATATATCTAACAATAATGTCTGATGTGATTTTTTATTAGTATCAACACATATATATTAGAATATAATTTTTGCACTTAATGGCATGGGTATCTTAAAGTTTTAAGTTAGTAGATTTGCTCATTAAGTTTGTAATACTGATAAATGCAAATATTCTATATTTAAATTTTACTTCATTTTTTCTTGTTGAATTATGAATGCATTCATATTGCCCACTTACAGGTTGGAGTCTCAGCATTTCTCTTAGCAATTTGTGTGCTCACTCTGTTCCTTATTTTACAAAGATATTAGCCATTAAAGCCACTGAATTGAATGTATAAAGATTCTTCATGTGGGAGATGGAAAATGGTGGAGTGGTGACTGACAGCAACATTTAGCCTCTCCAAGATCCGGAATGCAGACCCAGGAAAATAAAACCTTGGTGAAGGAAAAAAGAGAAACAGATTGCCAGGAATTAGGAAGGAACTAACAGGAAAATTAGCAGCTGTAGAGAAGATAGAGGGAGAGTGTATAATACAGAGAAAGAGATTTAAAAATCTGGTTTCTCTTTCTGGCTATTGGGTGGCAGGGAGGGTAACTGTAATGGTTGATACATTATGTCAATTTAAGAAGCCTAGAAGCTTAACTAAGTAACTTAACAGGGGGCTGGGGTCCTTGCTTGATAAACATCCTGAGCCTGGGCAGAGGGGCACGTGGAGGCAGTGTGAGGACACACCTACCCCATGGTGGTGGAGGGTGCCATCACAATATAAAGGAGGAGAAGAGGCTTGCTCTTTCCCCTTTTGCTCTTGCTTTTGCCGCTCTTCCACTGCTGTGAACTGTTGTGCCTCAACTGTGTCACCCTCCCTTGGAGCCAGCCAATTATGGACTAAAGCCTCCATAAACTGTGACCAAAATAAACCTTTCCTTCCTTCATTTTGGAAGCTTGGTATTTTATGTCAATGATGAGAGGAAAGTAACCAAGACAATAACCTAGTTCTGCAGAAGCAAGATAAGCACCCGGGGCTGTGAGATGCAGGGAGAAATGGTGCACATCACAAACGCTGTGAACTTCAAAGCAACATGGAGTTTACTCTGAGGGGAATTCTTCCACGCAGTGGGTAACAGCCAGAGTGGAATTCCAGCCCGCAATCTACCATATCACCAAAGTGTTTAATCAGGCTCCTCTTGGGGAAGGGGTGGGCTATTTAAATCCAGGGCTCAGACCAGTAAAAGACAACCTCAAATAAGAGCTCCCAGAATTGCCCTCCCATAGTGCCTACAGATAACGGGCAACCTGGAAAGGGTTTCCCGAGAAGTTTAAACTCAGGCTGGGAGGGGCATGCCCTACCCAGCCCTGCAGTGAGAAGCCAGGCCTGGTTTAGTTACTCGCAGAAAGAGCTGGGCTTCAAAGTGCTGGATTAAGTTACTTCAACCCTTGCCACGCAGCCTACGTCCAACACAGATCTGCAGTCGCAGTTTTTTTCCCGTCTACCAGCATGAGCAAGGGCTGATCTCTGCTGACATCGCCACGGCCTAGGATTGCCTGGGAGGTACCTGGAACCGTGGGGCACCACACCAACCCTCAGACTGTAAACACTCTGCCTGATCGTTTATCTTGACAATTTGGGTATTTATTTTCAATTTTATATACTCCAGAATGTAGTTTTTGTAAATTGTTTTAGCAATTAGAGTCTACTTAACAAACACCTGTGCTAAAATCCCATCATGTTTTGTCTGGATGACTGGAAACTAGTTCATTTTTTATAATCACAGTTTCCTCAAGTATAAATTTGGGAAGGTAATAATAATAGTTACATTATGACAAACAGTTCCCTAAAGAATTGAGTTTAATCATATTTAACAATTGTCTGATGACCAGGCTGATGTTATTCATACTGATTTAAAAATGTTTTATCAGGAATTTTATCAATAAGAAATCAGAAGTATTTTTGTAGAATAGTATCTTTTTAAAGGTATTATCTATATGCTCAACAATTATTTAATAAACACTATAAATTAAAATGCAACAATGTCAAGAATTTACCATCCATAAAAGTAAGCAAAATCAGAACCAAAGATAGAATGTTAGAACAGAAGACAACAGGATTATGGAAATGAATTGTTCTGACTTCATCTATTTAGTACAGCGGCACAACTATTCCTTTCCTAAAGATACAAATGCTCTCAGCAGGCAAGAATCCCTTACAGATTCACTTTATTTATCCATCTAGAACTCTTTAACTTTTTACCCTCTTCTATTCTTTCCTTAGTAATCTATTATGTATCTATGATACTTTGTTAACCCTCTCCCTACTGAAAGTCCCAACCTACTATGTCTGATTTGAGTTCGTGTTCTCTAAAATCGAAGAATGGATTTTAGGAACAACTGAGGTTAAGAGTAGAATATATTTATTGAGAGAAAGAAAGTTTCTGTCTGAGAGAGACAGAAGGGGTCCCAGTGGGTTGCCAGGGACCCTGTCTTTTCTAGGGACTTTTATAGAGTAAAATCACGGGGCGAGATGGGTGCAAGGTGGGAAAAACTGGGAACTCACAAGGCAGCTGGGCATAAGGTGGGACAGAACTATGGTTAGCCAATAAGATTAATAGTTCAGGTAAAATTGATTACATTAGGGACAAATGGGGAAGCCAGTCAAGTACAAAGCGGGCATTCTTAGGGACCAGTGAGTCTTCCCTTAGGGGGATGGGATGGTGACTCCTGACTTCCTCAGGGTTCTAGAGAGCTATTTACAATATCAGTCCTTAGGATATGGATGCATTTGATTGATCCTTTGTCTTGAGGCCTGGCCCACAGCAGGAAGTGTCTGTCTTACCCATAGTTGCAAGGTTTCTGGGCTTCTGCACTGGCTCCTTCAAGGACCCAGCCCTGTCTCACTGCCTATAGTATTTCTAACTCAGCTGTCTATCACACTACCACCATCTGATGTAATCAGTAGTGCGTACTTTGCCCAGGTTCCTTGTATTCCATTTCTAAGTGAAGGATTTAGAACTAGACGGGAAAGTCAGGAAGGATCCTGAAAGGCAGCAGGTATCAGTCAAACCTAGAACAGCAGAGGGGATGTCTTCTCATTAAAGGCTAAACACAATTCTCTGAGTTGTCAGATTAAAGGACAGGAATTATTTCTCAGCAACAGAGGGAGAAAGAGCAATGTAACACTCTTTCAATGTGAAAAGAGTGAGTTACATAGTTTTCTTAGTAAATACTTCATGACAAAAAAGTTTACATGGCTTTCTGTGAAATACATAGCTATTAGGGAATAAAACTGCATTTTTTTTGTTCCAGAGATTGAATTCGCAACCTTGTGCTTGCCAGGCAGATACTAGTGCCGGGGAGTTAAATCCCTGGCCCTTACAATTCTTTTTTTTTTTAAATACTTTTTTTTTTTGGCACCAGGAATCAAACTCACGACCTTGCACTTGTCTCGCAGGTGCTTATACCTCTGAGCTAAATCCCCGGCCCTGGCATTTTGATGAGAGTAAACTTTCTAAATTATCAATTCTTAAAGAATTTTCCCCATAAAAAATGGCATGATTATTAATTAACACAAAAAGGCATGGATATGGAAGTTGCATTTTTCAGTGTAATACTTCAGAAAACAATTGCCAATCGTCACTGTGGTGTGTATCTCTGTGGATAAAATTTTCAAATATATTTTTAAAAACAAGTTCAGGAAAACTAGTTATTATTACAGGGAAGCTAATATTCTTTCTATTGAATCTACTTTAATTTAGTAGTTTGGAAATGCAATAAACTCTTCACTTCCTATGCAACTCTATTTATTATTTACTAAATATATTACATGGAAAATATATATATATATACATATATACATATATATGAATAACTTAGAGTTAAAATAACTTCAAATATTGTTTAAAATAGTAATATGTACTATTCTAACAGTGAATATATCTTTCTTGTTTATGTATCTTCATCAAGCAATATAATACTTAACTCAGATTCAGGGCTTTTAATAACTGATATATTGTATAAGGAATATTTCCTGTAATTTTTACATGTGTGTTTAATGACATCTTTATATATATATTTTTTCACTTATGGTAAATTGATTCTGTCATAACATTTAAGCAAGCACTTCATTCACAGCTATTTTTGGACACTGATATATTTTAACTTTGGATGCATCTTCTAAAATACAGTAAATATCTGAATGCCATATTATCACATGTATTTATCTAGCTTTCATTTATTTCCTTCCTTCTCTGATAGTGAAATTTCTTCAAATTTAAGATGTGAAACAGATGTTTTTGACAGATTATTACTTAAATCTCCTGTTTAGAAGCATTTGGATAAAATTAACTTAGATCTCGTTTTCATTTAGTTAGGTATGGCCCCTGTTAACTCACAAGCCACTGACACACATCAAAGTGACTTTACTCCATTTTCACATTTGATCCTCTTTCTAATTTCCTTAGAAGGCCTCTTTTCCTCTGTCAGGAATTTATTCCCATTGTTTCTTAAGGACTTCTTCTGGGTATCTTTTCCTGGGTAATCTCACTACTTACATAGCTTCCTTGTTATTTGTTTCTAATGTCACCCAGCTCTGCGTTTCTGCACTCATAGCTTTCCAGCAAGGTGTACTGTGTTCCAAACGCCTGCTGCTTATACTGCTAAGACAAAGTAACTGTAAGAATTAAGAACAAGACTCATGCAAGCACATACTTTAGGTGAACCACACACAGGCAATGTTCGTAAAGGTCATCTCTTACCAATTAACCTCGAGAGTGAAGTCCTGAAGGAAAAGACATCCTGAACTGGTATAGTCCATTTGTAGGTCCCAGATGAAGATGGAAAAAGATATTTGAGTGCTTGCTTTTTCTTCCTGTTTTTCATACTTCTTTGCACTACTCAAGCCCCAAGAAATAACATCTAATCCATCCTTAATGCCATGTAAGACTACAACTCAGTTAAACACCCATCTTCCTTAACAAATATAGGAGTTTAAATAACTTGTTTGCTTGTTTTGTTTCTTCTTGGCAAGGTCTCACTGTGTAGCTCTGGCTGGCCTTGAACTCACAATCTGCCTGCTCTAGTCGCTGGAGGATTGGGCGTGCATGCACACGCCATCTCATCTGGCTTTAAATAACACTTAATAGTGTAGAAGTAAAGGACGGTTTTCCTTTAGGCATTGCAGGAACCACATTTGTAATTGTTCATGGATGCTCATTGCTTTGCAGTCAAAATTTGTTTCATAGCACTTGCATTAACTGGAATAAAGAGAAACAGCGTGTCTTGGGTTTCTTTTGATAACAGAATTGATGACTGGCTGCCCAGATGATGCATAGCTTCCTTTTTAAGTGAAAGAAAAAAGTGATGAAAAACTTTAACACTATGAATCAGTATCTTTTTGACTTAAGAAATAGTAATGATTTTGCTTATATAGAGAAAAAACTGAAAATCAATTATTTACTAGTTTTTATTGTGGTTATTAAAAACAGAGAATATCATTAGATAGATTTGGAAATTGATGAAAATTGATCATACCATACAGAGGTTTTATTTGGCTTTAAATTCAAATATGGAGGGCCAGGCATTTAGCTCAAGTTCTTGCCTGGTAAGTGCGAGTTTGTGAGTTCAATCACCGATACCAAATAACTAACTAAATAAAATAAATAAATTTAAATGTTAAAAATATAAAATAATTGAAAAGAATGATAATGGGAATTCACACTTATTAAATCATTTCATATGAGAAAGTTTCTAGCTTAAAAATAGTTGAAGTATGCAACAATATGCCAACAAGGTGACTACACAAAGTTTATAATTTTACGTATTAGGAAAAAAGAACGGAACCTAAATTTTAAATTAATAAAATGTATCTGTGCAAATAGTGTTATTTATGCACCTGAAATGAAAATAACATAAATAATTTTGAAAATGAAAGTAATTAAACTACTTTAAGGAAAAAGAGGGTAAAAAGCAGAGCTCTGGTTAATATGCTTGTAGTAAAGGCTTTTGTACCTCTGCTTCACAAACACCCACTGAAGTGACTAAGGAGGCAGGTGAACTCACCGTGAGTCTTCCCTAGGAGCTGTTTGCCCATGTCACCCCTTCCGCATCTGGGTTGACCAGATGCTCTTTTTGTAACCAACATAATATACAAGCAATAAAGCTGGGCTTTTCTGAATCAAAGTAAGGTATCAAATAACTAACTCAATAAATAAAATCAACAAATTCAAATGCTAAAAATATGAAATAATTGAACAAAATGATAATGGGAATTAACACTTGTTAAGTCATTTCGCATGAACCTCACTATGACCCACTTCATCTTCAGATGACCCAAGTTCCCAACCATTGAATTGACTCCCTCTCAGTTTTCTCTGAAGCTAAGCTTGCGAATTTCTCTGGCACTGTGGTTTGCTGTATTCCTTTTCACACACTGTGGATGATAGAATGACTGCATTCGAACCCACTGTTCTAGCCAACACCGAAACCCTGGCTCCCTCTCTCCCACGCCTGGCCTTCTCACAAGAAGGCACACATATGCTGGATCGCTGTGTGAATGGTGCCGTGGCTCTCGCACACTCCAGCTGCTGCATTTCCATCCAGTGTGCTTTCCCTCCCACTTGTCTTTTGGTATCTGGCTTTCTCTACTAATCCTACCTCGGTTCACCTGCTTTCCTCTGGTGCACATACCGGAGCCCCAGTCCTCACTGCCACCACTAAGTCAGCCAAGATGGAACCTTCAGGATGATTTTTGATTTGTTATTGAATGATGAAATCATATTGTACACATAATAGAACATAAAATGAGAGGTTAAAATAAAAGAAGAATAAGGGCAAAGAAAAAAGGGGGAAGAATTGATTCATAATGATATTTAAGTATTCATCAGGAGAGAAAACTAGCAACAGGGATCATAGAGATAATGGGGTTGGAGAGGAACTCTTAGTTTCAACCCCTAACTGTCCACAGGGCAGACTTTCTAGGGTAATTCTGATCTCTTACTTGTCGCATTTGGTCCACACCAAATTAGATAAAGACTTGTGACTGGTGAATTTCAGAAAATGAACTGCTTGTTCTTGCCTATTCTCTCTGGGTATTCTTTCTTTTTTTTCTATATCAAATATTTTGGAGATACAATCCCTTTAGATAAGGCCAAGAGTTCTTCAGCATGACCAGAAGAGATCCAAGCATTTAATTCTGAATTACACTACTGTACTGAGAAGTCCACTGCTGCGATAGATCTAACTCAGCCTTCACAAGTAGACTTACTTCCTGCTAAATTGGCATCTTGATCTTCGTTTGTGTGACTTTTGTATTATCACTCCATTTCCTACACTCTTGCCTGTGTCATGTTATGGTGTATGGTACCACAGTTGGCATGTGTGTAGGAAAGATTAATCATGTGCAAAAATAGAACAGGCAAGGTGCAGTATTTCTCCTTTATAGAACTTTACGAGATCTAACAGTGGTCCCACAAAACTACATTAATTCCTTCCTAAAGTGGCACTTCCAATTACCTAATTAATTCCTACTCACAACCCCCCTCCAACATACATCTACCAGCTCCCGACTTAACATGTTTGCAGACTAAGCTTCTAACACATAAATACTTGAGGAGACACATTCACACTCTATTCAATCTATAGGAAAGCTGCCAAATCAACACTGGAGCTTTTGGGTTCCATCCAAACTTTCCTCAGTTGAAAAGTACAGTTGCTAATAACTGATTCTTCTGCCACTTTATATGTTGTGCAATCTAACTGCTTGATAACATATGACTGGAGTAGGTTTGATTTTACTTTATCAGATTCAGGATCTGTGATGACAGATTTGAATAACCACCAGTTAGCTTCAATAAGATACCTATAAAAGGAACCTCTGTTTTACAATATCATAATGTGGATTCACACTGGAGGTAAACCCTATCCTAGACTTTTAATACTTATGTATTATTTGTTCATTTAAAAATTTCCCAAAGTATATAATGCTCTAGAAATTGCAAAGTTTAAATAGGCTAAAATGCTTTATAGAAATAAATGCTTTATAGAAATATTTATATAAAGTTTAAATAGGCTAAAATACTATTTATAGAAATTTTTAGAAATTATATTAGCAATTAATGAATACTATTAATAATATTCATCAGTGATATTTACGATGGAAACATTCTTCAAAATACTGTTTACTTGACTTTCCTATAGGCTTGATTTTATTAATTTTTACTCTCTTCTTACTGCATATGCCACTTTTAATCTATAGTTGTGGGTGTGTTTCCAATAGGGAAATGACACTTGGCAGTAATCTCTGTTGCTGTCAAGCCGTGCTAATCCATAGTAAAGATGCTCATTTTTCATATGTATTAAGTCAGAACAGAAATTCTAGAAAAAGTGTGAAGACACATAACTTAATTTTAGGTTTAGAGCAGAAATCCAAAAGAAAAGAAGTTATTAACTGAGTCATCTACCAAGTATTCATAAAGTAACAGATGTGTGCTGATCTTGTGCCATCAGCTGCAGTTTTAGTCATAAACATGACAGAAAAGGATACACTATGATTTATTTTTGGGATGGAATACTAGAAAAAGATAAATACATAACATGCTAAAAAGCATTATCCACTAATTTATACATGCTGATTCTCAGGGATAGAAATTTTGGTAGTCATCGAATACTTCAGAATAGTTAATTCGGAAGCAAGTTTACTTTAGAATACTCGCTCAGCTCTTTGGAGTTTATTTCCAAAATTCTCTTTTCCATAGTATCTTTGAGATATAGTAATGTTAATATCTGGTTGTACTTCCCTCTTTCTTTTTGAAAGCTCTGGACACTTCATTTAGCTTTCTGGTTATGAATTTTGTTATGTATCCTACATTTTACCCTTACCATCTTACCCACTGAACTCTCTGTGCTCTGATACCTGCTGTTTGGCTCTGCCTTTGTCTCTTGACTATGTCATGCCTAAGTCTCTGTTTATTTGCTAATGGCTCAATGTTGGTTCTTAGGCTCTTGATTCCTTTCTATGTACATCTTCGAGTCTTAAATGACAATTACCATGGAGTTTGCTTTTTAATAATAGCCATTGTGCTACCTTAAATTAAAAGTTGTTCCTCCATTCCTCACTCCTTTAATAAGAACATACTCATTTTGAGCAACAAGATCTGGAAGCTTCTGAATTGTTTAATGTTAGCTTATTAGTATTATAGTCATATATATAATTTAAGAAAACATTCATTTGTACATGGGATGCAAGGCCCTTCTTCCAACATAAAATCTACTTACCGGTCTGAACTCAGAATTGAAAACAGTGGGTAAGTGAGTTGTTGCTATGTTTTCTAATGATTTCCGTGGGACTGGTATCCAACTCATTAAATATTCATAAATTGTACAATATTTGTTTTAGAAAATTGGGTTTAGGAATTGAGTTGTTGAATTTCTTTCAGTAATTTGTTGATTTACTTCTGTCTCCACCAGCATTTGGATAATTGAGTGCTTTTCTTTTATTTGCTATTAAGTTTTCAGTTAAATTCCATTGTCAATCTTTACAAAAACAAATGTTGCTGATGTAATAATAAATGAGAATAAGGGAAAAATATTAGAAATTTTCCAAAGGGAAAGTTGTCAAATATCTTGATACCCTGAAACACTGAGACTTTCTAAATGCTATTTATGAGATTTTGCTCTTTGGGCCAAAAAGTCAGATGCTAGTAAATGAGCTGAATTGTCTCTAGTGCCCACGTTACCCTGGAGGCTCAGCAGAGCCAGCTGGGTTCAGTGAGCCTTCATGAATACTGGAAGAACCTCCTGTGGGGAGATGGAAGAGGGAATTGAACACAAAGACCAAAAATTGGCTTCAGTTTTATAAGTTAAATCTTCCCCTCATACAATGATGCCACAGAAGAGAAAAAGTACAAATGTGTAATCTAATTGTTTTTGAACAAATATGCTAACAGAAATACAGTAAATGAAAAATAAATTAATTAATGGATTGCATTAAATAATGGCGGCCTAACTTAGACAACCAAATGCTTTTAGACAGAATGTAAAATTTGAGTGGAGAAAATAAAACAAAAGTAAAACTCTAGAAGAAACAGCATAATAGACTTTTCAGTGTCTATATTGAAATTTCCAGGATAAAAATCAGCAAATCTAAATTGCATGAAGAAACATGCAATAACTTTTTAAGGCCAGGTAAAAACCATAGTTACTCTGTTTTATTGGCTTTGTGTTCCATAAGACTGTAAACAGGAGACAATTTTAATGTTTCCCATTTTGGTAAGGAATTATGGAGAGACAATAGATTACTAAGGAAAGACATTTAGGTGTATTTGTGAACATATCTTCCTGATAAATAAATAAACTGATTAATTTTGTGTTATTGTTTGAATGTAGTTTGCACCCCAAACCTCACAAGTTAGAAACTTGGTCACCAGTGTGATGATGTGGAAAGTGGTAGGGCATTTAAGATGTGGGGAAGTCGTAAAGTAATTAAGTCTTACAGTCAGTCATACTACTATGCGATAGCAACATTATGAGATTTAAAAAATTCTTATACAAGTAGTGGTCTTTTATTCAGGGAAATTTTAAATTATGTTTTAATCTACATTTATTATAAATGTAATTATTGAATGTAGAATAGTATTTTAAAAGATCTGCAGTAATTTTAGCTTATAATAATTAGTATTTAAAGGTAACAATTAAAACTTTAAATATTTCCCAGTATTTTGTGGTTGTAGAATTGATAATATGAAAACTTTTTTTATTAAGGGTACTCCTGTCACACACCAAAATTGTAAAAAAAATTGTTCTCTACATTGCTCTTCAATGTAGTGTTATGCTAGTTTCCCCACAGGAACACTGAAGTCCAAACCATTTAATAATTAGTTCAAGGTAAACAGGTACTAAGGGACAAAACTATATTCTGTCTTAAGAACTCAAATTGTTAGCATAGTACCACATTCCTTTCAGAGATGTATAATATTACACTTGCATGGAATTCAATTTGAACTAATATTAAGTGCCATAAAACTGAAAATTATGTATACTTATATTACAGGGCTTACTGTTCCATTTATCTAGTCTTTAATTTTACAGTCTCTTTTCAGATTACCTAACTTAATCCCAATTACGCAGTCATTATTTTTGCCTTAATTATTCCTGAATGGTTGTCTGGGATAAATATCTTTTCAGAATTTAATACTTCAGGCCAGTCCAAGTTACTTCAAACACATCATACTAAACTAACCCAATTTCAGTTATTATCCTATACCTATTTTATATGTTTTTAAAAGTCGTTTTCTCATCAAATGACACCACTTTCAACTTTATTTTTATATTAAAATTTCAAGACATTTTTGCTTCTCTCATTTCTCACTGTTTCCAAAGTACTGCCATGTTTAATAAATTAACTTTACCTTTTAAGTATTTCTCATATTGCTTCATTCTCATGAGTTGCCTCTGCCATAAACCTGGTACAAGCTATCACCATCTTCTGCATGATTGTTTGAAAACCTAATTTACTGTCTATTATTTACTCTAATCCACTTCCAGTCCACTGAAGCACTACAACTAGAGAGATATTCATGATACATGCTTGAGATCATTGCCGTGTAATTTAAAACCTTTCAATTCTTGCTTCTATGTTAAGAATTAAACTCATTCGTGTGGCCTAAAATTCCCCAAGTGAATTGCCTCTCAAGCCTCATAACATATGATGCAATGTACCTGGCAAAAGTCCAGGTGGATTTTGTACAGCAGAAAGTCCTCTGTCTTCAGAATGACATTTCAGTCTAACAATCAAAGGACAAATCAGAAGTGATTCAGCCTCTGCTGTGCAGGAATGGATGTGTGCAAGATTCGCCAAATATCATTTGGGAAAGTGAAGGATGAGAGAGTCCGTAGCCATGATAAGCTCCAATGGGACAGACTTTGTAGTTCCTGACTCTGCTCTTTGGAAGCAGTATTTTGTCTCTTTTATCTTCCATGTATCATTGACTCCTTTGAAGTCATTGGTGAGTAGGCCTACCTTGGGGAATGCCATTCCATAGCTGAATCTTGTAAGTGAAAGCTGAAGGCTATTTTTACGGCAGACTTTTTGTTTATTTGACATTACAAATAAATTAATTTAGTCACCACAGTCCATACAGGTTGAGTATCTGTTCCCCAGGTGATGGGGATCAGGAGCGTTTCAAGGTGCTGGACTTGTTTCAGAGTACTCACAAGAGCGTTCTTGACAACAGAACTCAAATACAAATACAAAACTTACTGCTTCACGCACATCTGTTACAGACTCAAGGTAACCTCATGCAATGTCTTTAATGTGCACGTGCTTGACTATAGCACATTGCGTGAGGTGAAACATGTAATTTTCCATTGGTGGCACGGTGTTGCAGTCCGTATTCAGTCATGGAGCATTTAAAATTTTTGAATTAGGAATACTCAACATGTGCCGAATATGCATGGACATACTAACATTTTTTTGCTAGATGTAATTATCCACAGTGATTATTCACTTATTTAGATCTTACCTCTTTTTTCTTTCTCTTTCTGAAACTAATGGCAGAAATCGTGAGGACATGTAACCTTGCAAACCTGTCCCCCCCTCTCCAACCATTTCAACTCAGATGTTAAGGCCTTGTGCAACTAAAAGGTTTCAGTAGGCATTTTCCACTTTGAAATTGAAAAACCTTTATTATTTTCAACTTTGCATGGGTTTCTAAAAATGTTTGTTGGTTGGTAAATAGCTTAAATTATATCCTGGTGACAAGCACATGCTAACTCCATGACTGTCCTGAAACATTATTCTAGCAAAAGTACATCTGTATTATGTCCTGAACTTTTTGAAAAGCAACACTGAGACTTCCTTGGAAATCTAGCAATTTACAACTGGAAAAAGAAAAAAAAAATAGAAAGGCACAAATGTAGTCTTAATATGTGAAACCAAATGCATATCGTAATTTCAGCATTTCTGAAAATACAGTTTTGTGATTAATTAGAGTTTTAGTGAAAGAATGCTAATATAATAACTTTATATAACCAAATCGCTGCTAGTGGTTGTGATGGTTAATTTTAATATTCAAATTTGTGAGATTAACTCACGCCTAGCAGTTTTAAGAAAACTAAGAACCACGACAACATGTAAAACATGCTCCTGGGTAGATGATAGAGGTGTAGCTTTGTGCCGTCAGTGATGGCCCTTGTTTCTTCCTTCCTTGGGGTTTCCCTGCTCTGCTTCCTGGCTACCCTGAACTGACCTTTGCCACACGGTGCAATTTCTCCTCGATGTTTCTGCCATGGAGTGCAACAGTCAGGGATGGAGGCCTCTGTGATTATGAGCCACACTGAATCTCTTCTCTTCTAAGTAGTGGGCTTTGGGCATTGTGTCTCAGAAATGATAAATCCAACTAACAGTTTTTAAACTTTATCTAGAGCCATCAACTCCTGACTACAAAAGGAGAAATAGACAAAAACTAAGTTGATTAATGGATATAATTCAATGTTAACGTATCTCATGATTCTAATCATGTAAGGATGATAATGGACACAAGAAAGCAATGGAGACATTGTGAGTTAGATAAAGGAGAATAAAACATAGAGACTATTACCCTATGTGTTACTAGTTCACTCTGCCACGAAGCACATCTGAAAACCATACACTGTGCTTTGAATTCAGATTGAGTTGCAAACTTGACAGCATATTAATAATTTGTAAACGACTGAATAAACTATTACCTGATGTGAGTTTTATTGGCACTTCCTGGTTTAGTTCACAAATTGTTGAGGTGACATGAGGAAACTAATTGAATGTGACATTTCTATAAAATGCTATTAAATTATTACAGTGCTTGTTGCTAGATGGATTGACTATGCATATCCTGGTACGCCAAATGATAAATTTAAAGGTAATAAAAAAAGCTTTAAATTTATTTAGTGTTTCACCAGTTTCAAAATTTTTGAATTGAAACAATTTTTTGACAAAACAAAATAAGGCATTGAAATTTACTAATGCAAGTAATCTGTACACTAAATCCAAATTAATCCTAAAATCTATTTAGTGAAAATGTTTCCCACGGGTGAATATGCAGAGAAATATATACAATCTGAAGGATAAACAAAACTACTGCTTGTCCAAATGGATCTTTTTTATTACTTTCTAATTTGTACAACAGTGTTAGCACCATTCATTTGAATTTTGATGTAAACTTATGTTGTCTTCACGCATGTGTCCTGTACTCTTATATAAGCATGCAATTTTGCATTTGCAGGAAGAGAACCACCTGCCCAAGGAGCTCCCACTGCAGGCCAGGTCCTGTTTTGGCATTCAGAAGCATAACAGCAGAGCTGCATTTTCTTCATTTTTACAGTTTGATGCCAACATGCCAGCCCATTATTACATAGAGAGTGAGGTAGAAATAGTTATTGAGTGAGATACTTTATTTAGCTTCACAATGATCATATGAAGGAAATATTTTTATATTTTTGAACATCAATAGTTTGGGAGGAATTAGATGTTTTCTTCAATTCCAGACAGTTCATGAGTACTTAAAGCCAGGGTTACTCAAAGCCTATACTCAACACCATGATGCTACTACAACAAAATGCTCCAATTTCTTTAGCCTTACTCTGTGGTAATACAGAAATTAATGACTGCCAGCGTTAAGTGTCATGTGGGGGGGCTCAAGTTATGCAATTGCATACAAAAGCAGGTGATTCAGGTAAAACCTCTTCTTATCATGAGTAGTCTTGTCAGTTCAGTGCTTTTATATTACAGATTTATACATCATTATTACTGAAGCAATTTTATAGATTATTTACCCAGGTGTTCTTGTCAAGTTTTTGCCTTTGTGAACAAGTACATGAGAAAGTCAATTTAAGCGAGAAAGTTTTATTTTGGTTCTTGGTTTCAGAAGGTTCGGCATATGGTAGCCTGGCTTCAAGGCGGAAAATTCTGATGGGAGAGCTCAGTGGAATAAGCTGGTCAGCTCATGACGTGAGGGAAGCGGAGAGCAGGGGATACATACTCAGTGAGGGGCCAGAATGGCCTATTTCCTCCAGCTCGGCACAAAGTTCGAGTAACCCATTCAGTTATAAATTCATCAATGGTTAACCTATTGATTAAGTGAGTGTCACCACCTGCCCTCATCTTCCTTAGAGTGTTTGAATCCAGTCAAATTGATGAAGATTAACTGGTACATCAAAGATTTTTAATTTCTTTTTCCTCCCACTACCCAATGCATTAAAAATCTCTATCTATTAGCTTATCACCAGTTTGGCTGTTTAGCATTATACTCAATGATTCTGCACTATTCTCAGCTTCCATTGTCTGTCAGATAAAACATCGCTTTAGGGTAGCACTTAGCCCCCATGGGTCTTCTCCCTGACTCTTTCTTCCCACCAGGTGTCATCAGGTAGCAGCAAGAATGGTTTTCTAAAATGTAAACTTCTCTGCTAAACACCCGCAATTGCTCACGGGCTTCCAATGGCCATGCATAACCTTTCTCTGATTAATTCTTGCTTCCCAGATTCTCCCCTTTCACTTCTGCTCATTCGTCTCTGGTCACATCACACTTCCCACATTTGGAAGGAGCGGCAGACAGGCTTTTGTCTCAGGGATTTCTCTTATTTCTCCCCAGCCCTGGACAGCTCTCCCCTCAGGCTCCACAGAGCTCCTTCCTTGCCCTTTCAAATCTTTGCCAAACATCACCCCTTCAGAGCAGCTGCCTCTGACCCCCAATCCAGGTTACTATACTCATCCCTGGTCACTCTTCATCCATATTCTCACTCCCACCCTGGCTTATTTCCCTTCATAGATAATCTTCAGATAAATTAAGACATCTGCATATTAATTTATTTGTTGCATTGAAAGCACCAAATGAAATATAACATCCGAGAAGAGTGACTTGGTGTAGCTTATTTACTGTAATGCCATCTGTACCACTGTGCCTGCCATAATGAAAACATGCCATTCACTGAAAAGGTACCCTTTTCTAGGGAAAATATTTAGCATCTTAAAATAAGAAAGCTTCTTCAGTAGCTGCACTCACGAGATAAAAGACATAGTCAACAGAAGTTGATGACCAAATAGAGAATAATCAGGAAAAGAGGAAATGTCTGACTTCATTTTGCAATCATTATACTTAGCCACAGAGATGTCCACTCATTTTCCCAGTATCACACATTTGAAAATGATAAAGCCAAAGCCACAACTCCACTTCCAATATTCATTCAACTACTCCATAAAATGTTGAAGCAACTTGAGAATCTAATTCAAGATCAAAACACTTCTCAGCTACCCCCTTTAAGGAGACAGTGTTGTTTTAAATGTTTTACTGGATTCTGGGGATGTCTTCTGAGCAAGAGGAGAGAGGAGAGAAGGTTCTGTAGGCAGGAAAGATTACCCAGGAGCAGTCTGTTCCCACAACTTAATCTTGGGACCCTCATTTCCAATCAATGTGGTTCTATCTGATTCCTACTATAGTCTTTACAAAGACAGAGATTTTTCTATATTCCAGAAAAAATGTTTAATATTAAGCCCATTCTCTGCATCCTCTGTCTGGCTGGCCCAGGACTGATCCTTCAACAATTTTGCTTGAATCTTGGAGTGGGTAGTCTCCTTGATAACCATGCACCACACTTTCCAGAAAGAGATTTCTACTTTATTCCTATATCTTCAACATGCTCTTGCAATTCCTGTCAAATGACAGATGGTTTATTCATCCCAAGTGTCTAGGAATGTAAGGGAAGACCTCTAAGATGACAGTCCAAAACCTTTAGCACTGCTCTGTGTGTGTGTGTGTGTGTGTAGTATACAGTATCATATCTAGATATACAGTGTCATATCTACATATATATAGTATCATAGATTATAAACTCTGGTCCACTAAAGTGTTAGTATATATAGATTCTAGGTGTCTCCTGAGCACCTGTTCAGCCTACTGAGGGTAATAGAGAGCTGGCACCCAGAGAGTTCCTTCCTTCCTTTCCCCAGTCACATTTCCTCAACCCATCTGGGTTTCCATACTGAGTTCTTTGCCATATGCCTATGACCTGAGAAAAAAATAACCTGAGTTAAACTTACAAAAATGCTAATCCCAATTAAAAATGATGCAAGTTAGCATATATTGTGTGGGAAAGTGCTTATCTGCTTATTAGCAACATCTCACTTGTCCAGAAAAGCTCATGGTATAAACAACTATATCTCATTTTCATATGAATAATAATTAGCATTCAAAGACTGAGTATATTAACAATATAAAAGTGGGCTTATTTGAAATGTATTATTTCTTTACACTTCAGGAACTAGAAAAGGAAAGTTGATACATAACATGATGAAGAAGAACTATAATGGCATTAGATATATGCTGATACAATAATGGTATCATTAAAGTTAGAACAAATGCTTTGAGTAGACACTTATTTGTGAGAAAATTATTCTTGAGAAGATGTTGAATAGGGTGCAGTTCACATTCAAATCCACTCCTATATCTTTGTCTAGCATTCTATGTGACATACCATATTGCTTTTAAATCGATCTGTACAAGTCAGTGTTTTATAAGACGGTGAGTAAATAGTCTGTTCTCTTCTCAGGTGGTTGCAGATGTCTTCTCAGGGGTCCTCTCTGGTGTCTTCTAGCCCACTCCCTTTAGCCTCTCCCTGCTCCAGCAATACAATGGCCATGCAGACCACAGTGATCATCTTGCAAAGGCTTTTTAAAAATGAAAACCTGCTTCATGAA
>PVJX010017403.1:0-38384 GCA_004027295.1 Dolichotis patagonum
CAGCTCTTATAATAAATAATCAACAACCTCTGAGGCTGACGCAAATTCACTAGCAGCTGGAGGAATGAGTTTCAAGCCTGCTGACAGCTTCTCCCCTAAGCTTCTGGTATTTTCACTTCTGCCAGAAATTTTCTCAAGCATCCACAGAGCCTGAATAACCTAGGGCACTGGAAAATGTCATAGAGTTGACAGCCCCACAGCCAATTCTCAACTGAGAAGGACTGGGGATGAGTAGATAAATGTCTCCCTTGCCCCAGGTCAATTTTTATACATATCCCACAAAGAACTTCAGAGAGTCTTTGTAAGATTCACCCCCATTACCAAGAGTGGGATTTGCTTATCAACACACTTTGTAGAGGCTTTTCTTCCTTCCTGACTAACCCACCCCAGCTGCTCAGATTCACTGAACCACATTAAGAGAATTCAAACACCCTAGCTTACCAAGCCCTGACCTGTCTCTTGCCCACATTAAACATATTATTAAATGCCTGTGGAATACAATTAGGTTTAAATTCACACAGCTATAATAGATACTTAAAGATGTCTTTAAGTGGACCAGCATCAGCATAGATTCAAAGCCAAACCCTTGAATTACAATTTGCCATATAACTAAAGCATACAGCTCGAAAAGGTGTGGTGATAGTGAATTTTCTTGGTAACTCAGCCCAGCACCAGAGGAACAGATGATAGAGTCAGTGCCGTGAGTTTACACAGTAGGGCAGGTGGGCACCTGTTCAGTGGTGGTAGATGCTCCTCTAAAAGAAATTGTGCTCCTCTCACCCTTCCTGTCCACATTAGTCACATCCTGTCCCACCAGCAATATCTGCACAATGGTTAGCTACCTAGGAGGGTAAATAAGGGCTTGTTGACATTCTCTCAATGTGAGCTCTCCGCAAGCCATTGCTTCCAAATTTTGCTGGAACAATGAGAATTTATACTAATAATGATGAAGGAGAAGCACTAATTGTGTGATCCTCAAGTGGTTTCATCAAAGAAAAGCTGAATTAAGTTTAATTATAGTATCATTCTTCAAAGAGGGCCAGTTCATCTGTGGACGATAGTTAACTTTTCTGTTAATCAGAACATTTTATTAACATTGAGTCCTGAGAATGCTGAGGATGCTACAGTATATAAAATTTTATCTTCTGCCCTGCTAAAGTCATTGATTACACCCCTGGCACTGACAGAAGCCTTTCCTTTGCCTTGTGACTAACTTACATAGTAGCTCAAGTCTCCTAGCTTGGTGTTGTGAAAACAAGGAAGAAGGCTGACTGCAGGACAGCAAAGTCCATCATTGCTTGGGCCTTGGGGTCACACTCAAGGCTGAGGTGTTTGCTTTCACCTTACCCAGTTTATTATGATGAAACAGAAAAGATAATACAATTTTCATGGCCTTTTTAAGTACCGGGAAAGTGTTTAAACAATTGACGGCACTTTAAATTTCCAGAAGGCATTTCTCATCTCTCAATGCACGTGAAGAATGGGATTTATTTAGGACTGATCTTGCCAAAAAGTGAGCACATTTCTCTCTGGTGGCCTCAGTTTCCCCACTCACTTGTCTTCTCTCTCTTTCTCTTCAGTGCAGGGGTTTCAATCAAGGCAGAAAGAACAAATGTGGAACTGTCGTGTTCCCCTTCCCTCACCTCCTACCTGATGGATGCCTGTATCTGTGGACATACACTCACCTGGTTTCTCTTCTCTCCTGTTCCTATTACTATCTGCGCCTTCTCATTTTCTTACTCCACCCTCTCCTCTGAGAGATAGATCAGAAGGAAAGAAATCTAAGGTGTTTTTTGTTGTCGTTGTTGTTTTGCTTTGTTAATCTACGTTTAATGATGAGCCTACTTACTGTGTGATGTAACCACTGAAGATAGTTCATATGTAATATCTTGATGTCTCTGGTTAAATTGAAATTCAATTCTCCTTCATATAAATTTTATGTGTTTTCACCATCCAACGTTATTTAGAGGACTAATGCAATTTGTGTCTGAATAAAGAAGCAAGCGGAAGGCAGAGGAGGAGAGGTAAAGTTTGGGTCCTCAGGCCCAGGTCCTCCCTCACCAGTTATACTTTATAAGCCACAGTTTATCAATTAAAGGAATACAAAATGGTCATATGCCATAGGATCAGTGTAAGTATTACATGAGTTAATGAACACAAAATACTGCAATCTTGGGACCTAAGTGGCATAACAGAGAAAAGCTGATTCTGAAAGCAAATTTATTTCTCTTAAAATTCATTTTCATTGTCTTCATTTTTGTGTAACATAGCTTGTAGTTAAAATTAATTGCTTTCTTTTTTCCTTTTTGATTTGCTTGTGTACTCTGCATGTTATCAATTAGAGTCTCAGCTATTCTGGGAAGCCAGGACTGATTCACCATGGGTGTTACCACTTTCATTGACAGTAATTACACTAGCAGTGGTGGCTGCTCCTTGAACCTTAACTAAAGCTGCCCTTCAGGAATGAGCACCGTCGTCAGCTCCTCCTGGATGCTCAGTCCCTCCTGAAAGACTGGTGTCCAGGAGAGAGAGTGGCTGAAAGAGCTGTTGCCAAACAATCATGAAGAGCTGGTGGTCTCTTCACCCAGTGTCAGGAAAGCTCAGCGTCCTGAGAGACTGGAGGCAGAGACAGAGAGTTGTCACTGGCAACACCCAGGGCCACATCTCCTCTGGCCTGGCCACAGGGGAAAGTGAAAATACAGGCAGATGTGCTGCACTGCACCAGCACCAGGCCATCTTCTGGGGGACGGGGACATGCCCTGGGTCCGGTCCTGAGATCTTGGAAGGCAGCGGCTCATCCCTCCAGCTGAGATCCTTGCAGAGCTGGTCACTTGTAAGAAACTTAAACTCTGAGAGAGCTACAAAGAAGGAGAGCTACACCGAAAAACAACTGCACTGAAATTAACCTATTTTCATTCAATTTAATGTTTAAACGTTTGTTTTTAAAAGTGGCTTTTTTGAGAGAAGAGGCAAAGGAGAGGAAAACTTCATTTTTAAATGTAAGGTAAATGAACACATTGAACGCCAAAAATAAACAAAACCACTGACTTGGTATTTTTCTGCAGCCAGTGGCATCCTGATTATGCACCTCCTAACCTAGCTCATCCTTTGTCTCAACATGCCCTCTAGGAGCCAATATTCTCTAGCTTCCCAGCTCAGTTAAACCAGCCTGAAATAATGCCCAATTTAAGCTCAGCTTGCAAAATTATAGAGTAGGGAAGAAATAACAAGCAAGTTGATGAAATAGCCAAGTACAATTGAACGTTCATAGATGAAGATCAATGAAGAAGAATGAATAGAAGAAAGTGTGTAGATGAAGACACAAAAAAAGAGCAAATTACTGTGTTGTATTATATTTGAGAACTATATCTACCATCTCTAAGGGAGGAAACACAAATTGACAATGAGCATAAGATCAAATCAAATCAGATCAAACCTACAGTTCGTTAATCATTCATTCAGCAAATATTTATTTTTTTAAATTTTATTTAAAGAGAAAAAACAAAACAGAATAAAGGGAAGCAACAATACAGAATTCCAAGGAAAAAAGGAAAAGAATAACAACAAAAAATCCTAAGAAATTATTACTTGACAAATTACATACTGACTACTTGGAAATAGTTGTTCAAATTACAAAGTTAAAACATGTAAGTAGACATTCAAACAGTGAGACTGTTAACAGTTCTGCTCCACGATCCGACAAAAGCAGCAATATGGTATTAAGCAACTACCTGCTAGACGTACTTTTGGAAGTGCTGCTTTATAATGCTGGGCCAAACAAATAACTCTCTTACCACTTCAAATCAGAGTGCTGCCTGCTAGCATTTGACCAACTTAGTTTCCTCTCTTCTAGACCTGTGGGTCTGAAAATAGCATGTTTCAAAGTTTTAGAAGAAGCCAGAGGATTTTCACTTCCTCTTTTACAGATTTCTTTGCAGAAGGCTCCTGAAGGAGCTATACTTGTGCTTAAAAAGATATTAATAGCCTAAGGGAAGGAAACTGAGAAATGGGATAAAAGTTTTCATAAACTAGCAGGTACACAAAGCTAAGCCTGTCAAAACCACAAAATGTGCTGATAATAAAGGTAAAGAAATCAAAGACTTAAGATATTTGAAACAATTTCCAATTGCTTAACATCTGTGCTACAATTATTAAAGTCGATAAGGGCAATTACCATTTTTTTTTTCAGACTAACTCAGTTAAACCAGTGAGCAACATGGAGGCAGTGTGGTAGAATTCTTCAGATTTCCCATAATGGAGTTTAGAGGCATGGAAAAAGCAGTTCATAGATTCTACTTACTTTATGTCAGAACTAAGACATTCATGCAGTCCACACTGTCTTGTGATTTTTCAAAGGATTTAGGATAGATTTAAATGTAACTAACTCTTAACATTTAGAGACTTTATTCATAAAAATCTAAAGAATTGACGATCAGATGATATCCCAAGCAGTTGTCAAGAAGATGGTGCTTAAAGAATATATTTTATATTTCCTGTGTGTGTATCACAACACAAAACAAAATTTCTGCTGATGTCAGAAATTCTGCTGCAACCAAATAATTTGAAAACATGCAGTAATTTATAACTTCCTGTCCTCCAGAACCCTTTTGCTTAGGCTATAGAAGTTCTCATAGCTACACTAAACTCCATTTATAACAGTTATTATGGTTATACTTGTACGTTTACTTGGATGATTCTTTGGGTCTTTTCTTCTCCACCAGGCTATAAATGCCACAATGGTAGTGTTGAATTTGGTTTATCACTGAATTGCCATGACCTCGCCTCAATAAATATGTGTTAAGGGAGCGAACTTTCAATCAAGAAATTTCAATCAAAAAATTCAATCAAGAAAATTTCAAACAGTCAGGAAATTGGTAATACTACAAATATAATATTGTGGTGGGCAATACTGGTGTGAGTAAATAATGCAGAATTAGGAAATATGATTATTTGTGATTATGCAAATTCCAGGAAAGTTCATGCATAAATCTATGGACACCAGTGTGCTAATGTCAGCTTCCTCGGCAGTTGTCAGGCTGATACTACCATTAGTATCCTAATTCTTTGGAGCTGTTCTGTGCTACTGCTTTTATATTATTCCTAATCTTCAGTAACCCTGTTAGGTATGTGGTATTGCTTTATAGCTAGAGAATAAGGCTTCCAGATTCCTTGAACAGTGGAGCCAATGTTGAGCTCAGTCTGCTTTAACTTCGTTTCCCCTCAAGTCTGTCTCAGGAATAAGCTTTTCTTTCCAATGGGTTATGTATTGAGAAACTTACTGTCTTAGTTTTCATGACAGCAGTTTTGCCTTTCCATCTAACTTGGTTTGACCCCACTAGTGGCCACTAGAGTACTCTTTTTTTCAAAGAAAATATTTCTTACTGTGATGTATTTGTCTCTTGTAAATTCCTGTCCTGACAGCTCTGGTTACTATAGTAAAAGAACAGATGTGACAGACAGTCCAGGCAGAAACACCCTAAGGTAAAGTGCTGAAACAATTCCTGTTTTGACTTGCAGAGTAGAACCAGCTTGAAAAAGTTGTGTTTTTTTTTTTCTCACTAGAATACTGTGGGATATAAAAGAATGGGTTCTTTTGTTAAAGGATCTTTTTTAAAATTTGATTTTAAAGAGAAAAAAACACAGAAAAGAATAAAAGATACAAGAGAGACAGGCAAACAACAACTACAACAACAACAAAAACCCCCAAAACAATAACAATTAGGCTTTCAAATCAAGATGATAGGAATTTGATAATGGTTTTATATTGTATATTGTTATCTTCAAAAATGTTGCTTAGGTGACCAGGTATGGACTGCAAAATTGATCATTATCATTATAACTTATCTTTTCCATCAACTAATAGAATTAGAAGTATAACCATCTTAGCTGTCTTATGTGTATATATATAAACAAATTTATATATTTTTTTCTTTTCCACTCCTTCTTTGCTCCTTTTCCCTATCCCTGTTGTTTTTTTCCCTTTGAGCAGTATCTTACCCTTTCATGACATCAACTGTAGATTTGGGGGTCTTATTTATTCTTGCGGTTTCATACACTAAGGTGACAATATGGTATTTACAGATGTGAGTCAGATTTATTTAACTTATGAGTCTTGTCTCAAGTCGCACTCATTTACCTGTAAAAGCCTCAAATTGATCCCTCTTTATAGCTTAGTACTACTCTACTGTATAAAAATACCACATTTCTTAATAGATTACTTAGTTGATGAGCGTTTAGATTGTATCCAAGATTTGGCTATTACAAATTGTGTTGCTATAGCCATGGGTGCACATATATCACTATGATTCTTTCAATTCTTCTGAGAAAATGCGAAGAAGGGAGATAGCTGGGTCAACTAGAGCTTCTAATCCTATTTTTTGAGGAATCTCCACACCAATGTCCACACTGGTAGTTGTACCAGTCCACACTCCCACCAAAAATGCAGAAAGGTTCCTTTTTCCCCACAACCCTCCAGCATTTGTTATTGGTTGATCTTTTTCTCAGCTATTCTTTCTGGAGTGAGATGGAATCTCAGTGTTGTTATAATTTGCATTTATCTAATGAACAATGATGCTGAAAATTTTACATGTATTTATTTGCCATTTGTATTTCTTCATCTGAGAATTGTGCATTCATCTCAGATGCTCATCTTTGGATTGGGTCTTTGAATTCAGAGGACCTGATTTTTTTTCTATTTTTTATATGTTCTAGATAGAAGTCTTTCTTCCGAGGGACTGTTGGCAAAAGTTTTTTGAAAATCTGTGGAATCTTTTTCTACTCTGTTTGTGGTTTCTTTTGATGTGCAGAAACATTTTAATAAAATGAGATTGCAGCTGCTGATTCTTTGAAGTACTTCCCATGTGGTTTGGTTTTTGTTCATGAACCCTCTGCCTACCCTTATATCTTTGAGATTTCTACTTACTTTGTCTTCCAGTAAATTTAGTGTTTCTGTTTTAATATTTAGATCCTTGACCCATTTTGACTTTAGTTTAGTGCATGGTGTTAGGCATGGGTCTAGTTTAAGTCTTTGGCATGTGGAGAGCCAGTCTTTCCAGAACCATTTATGTTTCTTCCAGTGAACATGTTTGACCCGTTTGTCAAAGATAAAGAGGCCAAATGTGTTCGTAGTTGTGTCTGTATCATCCATTTTGTTCCATTGATCCTCACGTCTGTTCTTTTTGTCAATACCTAACTGATTTTATTATGGTAGTTTTGTACTATAATTTCAAGTCTGGGATTGTGATGCCTCCTGCCTTGCTTTTGTTGCCCAGGATGGCCTTTACTAGTTTAGGTCTCTTCTGGTTCCAGATGAATTTTAGAAATGATTTTTATAGATCTGTGAAGTATGCTTATAGTATTTTGATTGGGACTGCATTAAATCTGTAAAAAAGTTTTGAGAGTATGACCATTTTTACAATGTTGGTTCTTCCTATCATTGAGCAGGGAATATCTTCACATTTTCTGAGAGCCTCTTTAATTTACTTTTTCAGACAACTGTAATTTTTAATCCATCAATCTTTGCTTTCCTTTGTTATATTGATTCCTAAGTATTTCACTTTGGAGGCGTGCTATTATGAAAGGTGTTTTTTCCCATAATTTCAATATCAGTGGTTTTGTTGTTTGTGCAGGAATGCTATTGATTTTTGAGTGCTGAATTTGTATCCAGCTACAGTACTGAATTTGTTTATTAAATCTAGTACACTTTTGGTGGAGTGTTTGGAATCTTTCATGTAGAGTATCATGTCATCTGTGAATAATGATAATTTAATTTCTTCCTTTCCTAGTTTAACTTTTTTTCTCTCTCTCTTCTCTAATTGTTCTGGCTAATGTTTCCAGAACTATATTGATAGGAGTGGTGCTAGTGGGATTCTTTTTCTTGTCCCTGATTTTAGGTTAAAGGCTTTCAGTTTTTGGCCATTTATATGATGTTAGCTGTTGGTTTGTCATAGATTTTTTTTTATCAGATTAAGGCAAGAGACCATCTATTCCAATTTTGTGTAGGGTTTTTTTTTAATCATGAATGAGTGTTGGACTTTATCAAAAGCTTTGCCTGCATCTATTTAGATGACCATGTGATTTTTGGTTTTGGCTCTGTTAATATAGTGTATTACATTTATTGATTTACATATGTTGAATAATTCCTGCATTCCTGGGGAGAATCTTGCTTTATCATGGTGTATAACCTTCTTGATGATTTCCCGCATTCTTTTTTATTGAAGATTTTTGCATCTATGTTCATTAGAGAGATTGGCCTATAGTTCTCTTTTTGGTTCGGCTGTTCTCTGTTTTTGGTATCAGGGTGATACTTGCCTCTAGGAATGAGTTAGGGAGAATTTCTTCCATTTCAATTTCATTAAAGTTTGAGGAATGTTGGCATAAAATCTTCTCTAAATTTCTTGTAGAATTCAGCTGTAAATCCATCAGGACCTGGGGATTTTGTTGGTGGTGGTGGTGGTAAGTTTTTAATTACATCTTCAATTTCATTCCATGATATTGGGTTATTTGGGATTTTTACATCTTCTTGATTCAGCTGTATTAATTACTATGTTTCTAGGAATCTGTCCACTTCTTCTGTGTTTTCCATCCTATGTGAGTGAAGATTTTCAAAGTCGGTATTAATGATCTTCTTAATTTCCATAGAAATTCTGTAGTGATTTCACCCTTTTCATTCCTCAGTGCATGAATTTGAGTTTTTTTCTTTTTTTTATAAGATTAGCTAGGAGTTTATCAGTTATATTAATTCTTTCAAAGAACCAACTCTTTGATTCATTAATTCTTTGCATTGTTTTCTTATTCTCAATTACATTAATTTCTTCTGGGATCTTAATAATTTCCTCCCATATATGGACTTTAGGCTTGACTTACTCTTCTTTTGAAGCTTGAGGTATAGCATTAGGTTGTTTATTTGTGCTTGTCCTGTTTTCCTTATGTGAGAATTCAGAGCTGCAAATTTTCCTCTAAAGATTGCTTTCATTGAGTTCACATGTCCCAGTAAGTTGTATTTGCATTTTTGTTTGATAGTAGATATTGTTTAATTTCTTCTTTAATATCACCTGGTTGTTCAGGAAGGTATTATTTAATTTCCATGTGTTTATGGAGTTTTTGCAGATTCTTTTTCAGTTAATTCCCAATTTCTTGGCACTATGGTCAAATAATATGCATGGGATAATTTCAATTCTTTTGCACTTAAGGATGTTCTGTGGGATAGTATATGGTCTAATGACCTATGTGCACCAGAGAAGAACATGTATTCTGATGTCATTGAGTGAAACACTCTGTAAACATCTACTAAATCCATTTGTTCACATTTCATTCAGTTTTGCTATTTCTTTGCTGATTTTTTTCTAGTTGATCTCTTTGTGACAGTAGGATATTAAGTTACCCTGTTGTAATTGTTATTGCTTATTGGATTTTTCATGGCTATTATCATTTGTCTTATATAGTTGGGAACTCCCATATTTCGTGCGTATATATTTATGATTATTCTCTTCCTCTTGAATTTTTCCTCTAACAAGTATATAGTGACTTTCTTTATCTCTTTTCTATCTTTGGTTTGAAGTGCACATTATCTGCAAACAAAATAGCTACCCCTGCTTTTGTCTGGATCCTTGTTGCATGGAGTATTGTTTTCCATCCTTTGACTTTCAGTTTATGAGTTTCTTTTTGAGTTAAATGTATTTCTTATATATAGCATATCGTTGGGGTCTTGTTTCTTGATCCATTCTGACAGTCTGTTTCTTTTGATTGGTGAATTGAGGCTATTTACATTGATGGTATAATTGATATGTATTGGCTTATCATTATCATGTTATTTTCCTGTTGTTGATTCCCTGTTTTTTCCTGCTTAATTGCTTGCCCTACTGGATGATTTCTTTCTGACATTGTTCTGGGAATTATGGGCATTTTTATCACTATTTAGAATATCTCAAAGTACACTTTGTAGTGCTCATGAATTTCTTCATTTGTTCTTTGTCAGAGAAGTATCTTATTTCTCCATTAATTTTAAAAGATGATTTTTTTCAGGGTACATCAGTCTAGGTTAGAATTTGTTTTATTTCAGGTCTTGAAATATTTAACTCCAAGTTATTTTGATTTGAGGTTTTCTTTTCTCTAGATGGTTGTAATATTCTATTTTTGTGCTGGATGTCTGGAATCTTGATTATTATATGTATGAGTGTAGATTTATTTTGGTTATGACCAAAATGTTTGGGTTTCCATATGCCTCACTTCTCTATATGTCAGATTCTGTTCCCATGCTTGGAAAATTTTCTATTACTTCTGCAAACAGTTTTTTAATGTCATTTGTGTTGACACTCATAAGTCTTATTTTTCTTTGCATCATCTTGGAGCTGTTGAATTGTTATTTCATGGTCCCTTGGTGTTTTACACTTTTTTTATCAGTACCAGGGATAAAACTCACAACCATGAGCTTCAAGGCAGGTGCTTATGCCACTGAGCTAAATCTCCAGCCCTTTCCCTTGCTATTTTTAAGAGATCTTTTCTTTCATGGTCTCTAGTCGTGATCCTGTCTTCAAGGTCTGAAACTCTATCTTCAACTTTAGTCAAGCCAATTTTCCAGTTTTCAGTGGAATACTTAATTTCCTGGATATCTGTTTGAATCTGTTTCATGCATTCTAATCCTTTCTTATATTGTTCATTCAAGGTTTCCATCATTTTCCTGTGCTCCTCTACTTTTTGTCTATGTCTTCTCTAGCTATATTGTACAATTCTTTCATTATGGATGCCATTTCATTTTTTACCTGAGAGTCTATTTCTGATTGATTTCCACTGTAGCCTCATGGATTTGTTCCTTTACTTCACTTGCTATCTCTTCAGACATTTCAGGAGTGTGTCCTCCAATTTCTTCCATTTCTATGTCTCTTGTATTTGTTCTGGGAGGGCTAGAAGTTTGAGATTGCATTTTTCTTTTTGTTTTGTCATTTTCTCCTGTTGGTTAGAAGTCTTTTCAGTCTCACTAGTTTCACCTATATCTTGTGTGTGCCATTATCACAGTTCTACTATGTGGTTGGATGTCTCCCAGTTGCCAGTCCTGGATGGAGGGTGCCATGGTCACCCAGGTGGAGGATCATGTGGTGGCAAATCCGCTGCAGTTTCCTGGGTGGAGGGCAGGATCAGCAACTTGGTGCTAAAGAATCATTTATAAAGCACACTTCTGTTTTATTTCTATGCATAAGAAGCTCAATGGCAATACATGAAAATGCTGTGCATTAATCATGTTTATGTTACACGTACTTCCTCATCCCAAGGCACAATTATTTGTGTAATAGAAACCCACAAATGAATCACATCTAAGGATTTATTACTATTGAGTGCTTATTGAATCTAATTGGTTTTTTTAATAGATCATATATCCCAGTAAAGAATGAAGATCATGTTTGCAGATGATAATGAAGACATAAGGGATAGACCTTGGATTTGATGGCAAGTATAGCGATGGATCTGAGTAGAATTTTACAAAGATTCATGGTACTAATTAACTATGCCCTGATACTGACCTACAATGCCAGTACCTGGTAACCAATAAGAACATACCTGAAGAGACTGGAATTAAATCCGATACATTTGTCTTCATTCTCATTAATAGCTGCCCCCTGATAAAACAGATGATGCTTTTCACCGACATTGTGTACATAAACGTCAACTGCCTTATTGATGTCTACAACAAAAGCATGGGAAATTATGCTGGATTCAATACAGATAACAAAAGCCAACCCAATTTTCCTCACAGATCATCCAGAATGATTTTTTTTTCTTTCCATTATTGGACCTCAGTAGCTAGCATGTAAAAAAAAAGAATAGTCATGTACCTATTTTTGATCAATTATGTTTCATGGCCAAAATACTGATACATGAAATAAGTAAGTAAATGACCTGAATAAGTTAATTGTCTCTTAGGGAACATTTCAAGTTCAAAGCAATCCCCACTTTAGGGGAATCAAATATATGACATTGTAAGATTTCATCATAAAATCTGTATATAAATCATGGGTTGGAGGAAAGAATGGAGGGCTTCTTTAAATTTCTAAAATTATTTGTTTTATTATCCAAGATACTCTGAAATTTTAATGGTTTGTTGGTACCTAAAAACATAGCTCTGAACTTTTAATTATAAACTTTTACAGTTTATAATAGAATGGTTGTAAGTAATATATTTTTCCAGTGGGTTTTCTTTCAGATACTTGGCTTTGAAAGTTAATATACTTATCAGGAGGTTTTGGCTATGGTAAATATTAGAGATGCATGAACATGGCCCAGAACCAATCAGCAAGTCACCTCAGGACACCTAGGGACCCAAAAATATGTGTTTTCTTTTTGTTCCAAATGGTCTTGAATTCTAAAACCAGCAACCACAATTTAAAAGAACTCACATATTAATTAACCTTGTTGTTTTCACAATCTAGACAGAGCAATCACTGACATGAAAACAGAATTTAATTAAAAGTGAAGTGTAGATGAGCTGGAACAGAAGGGAGAGGATGCACTATTAAAACCAAAGTTGTCTTTCCTCTGGTGCCTTCTGGCCCCAGGCATACAAAATAGGCATCTTGCACAGAGGAGATGTCAGGGCCCTATTAGGATAAAAATAATCATGCTAATGATAATACCATAAACCATTATTATAATGATTAAAAGCATTAATTATATTGAACTATGTTGCGAATGATAACACAGTAATGACTGACTACTTTACTGAAATGCTAGGTTTAATTATTAATAGTAATCATAATGCTATTGAAGTTACTTCCTCTGTTCTGGCATAATCGTATTTTCTCTATAGCAGGGATTAAGAAGACACATGTTTAAAACTCTGGAGACAGACTTCTGAAAAAATAAGGTGACCCTTTCACACTCCACGTAACAGTGAGTGTTAGTCCACTTCTCTGTAAAGCTTGGTAATTAGAATGATTTTCTAGATGTGTTTTCTCACGTCTTCATCTGTTCTTCCAATATTTATCACCTAAAGGTACCCAGGTATTTCACTATTCTCTGCAAGCTGAAAAAGTATAGCCAGCTCCCAGGACTAATTCCCTGTTTACCTCCATGCTCAAAGCCCACCACACTGCTTTAAGAGACCAAAAAAGAGAGGAGAAACCCATCACCCCTTACCCACACTTCCATTCTTGTGCATCAACAAGAGACACAATACTTAGGAGAATTCAGAAAACAAAAAATAAGCATTGTAGTTCATCATGTTCATCAAATGTTAGAAAATCTTAATCTATACTCCCTGCTAAAACTCATAACAGTCTGGAGCAAAATGTTTAATGTAGCTTTGTGCTTATTCAATATCCTCATGTATCACCTTCTTGTTAGAGACCTGGATCCAAGAGACAAAGAACCAGTTCTGCACTGCAGTAACTTCAAGCACACCGAATCAAGTTTTCTCAGCCTAAACCCTGACTTGGCTTTCTAGTGTCTAAATCTCTATGTCTTTACATTTAGACATGTTGCTTGTAAGCAGCATTATAGTTGAGTTTTGACATTTTTTTTAAAAAATCCAGTCTGACAATATTTACTTCCAATTGGAGTATTTTTTAACATATTTTACTTCAAATGTAACCCTACATTTGATTTTACCGTACATGGATTTTATCACTACACTGTGGCTTCTTTTAGATTTATTGAATTTTTTAGTCTGTTTTCCTCAGAGGAGAGGTTTGGGAAACCATCCCCTTTCAGTAAATGGTTAACTTAGATGCATTTCTTACTAGCCCTGTAAGCCTTCACATCTATGTGTCTTATCTGATGCTCTGAGTTTCCTTTTGGAGAGAGGATAAAGTGCCAGCAGCCCTAAGGCCAGTCTCATCTCTGGATTTCCTTCTTCTCCCAGATTTCTAATCCACAAATTGTCAATGTATTGCTAATTTCTAAAGCCTTGTCATAAAGATTTTTTCATATTTGATCCATCTTTTCTATTTTTCCCAGTGGGAAGACTGACTCTAATTACCTAGTTCACTGCTACCAGAAACGTCTGAAATTAATCCATTGAATAACCATGACTGAAAACTTTTCTTCTATTTAAAACCCAAATACTAATAAAGGAACACATTAATCCATTTTATGCATCTATGTTTTCAATTAAATACATGTGTTTATTCTTTCCTCGGTGATACTGGTAAGAGAACACAGAAGGAAATGTTGGCTACTCTAAGTTATAATATAGCTGGAATGGAGATTTTTAAGAGTCTTTGATACTCAGAAAACAGGAGATGCAGCAGTATAGACTTTAGACCACACAGGCATTTTCCCCTGGAATTCTACTGATGCTGTTGTCTAGAGCCTTACTGTGAAGATCAGTCTGAGGACAACTCATCCATCTGTGGCTGCCAATGGCAAGGTCAATCATTTGTGCTGTTTGCCCTGAGCGTGAAAGAGCAGCTCAACCTCACCCTGATGAGCAGTGCTGATGCCTTTCCTCAGGAAACACTGGCTGCTAATTGTCAAATCATTCTCTCAGTATTTCATGAAGTTTGTGCTCTCATCCAAGGAATTAGGCAGGGCCACTTATTCAATTAAATATTTATTCCTAAACACTTTTAAGGTACAAAGCACTAAATTAGGTGATATGGACTGTAAGATTAATTTTATTTTCATCCTTTAATAACATGAATCCAGTTATGTTACCATTTTAAGGCTATTGTACACAGCTTTATTGCAAAAGTCTTTTATTTCAAGTCCTGTTTGAAAGCAGACAGGCATAAATAATTTATAAATCCATGAACAAATTGCTACCCCTGCTCTCAAGGACTTTATCATCCAGATCTCACTCAGCTTACTGTGGAGTTAGTCAAATTGGGTTGTCCTTGAACAAAAGGTCACTGAACTACTTCACAGCAGGCAGGATGCTACTGGGAGGTGGACATTGTGAATGGCCTGTCCAAAACACAACCCTTCTTCTTTCTTACCAGAACTCAAATTCTGTTCATCTACCTCCCACCCTCATAGTAATGAGCCTTAAGGAAATTGACCAGTTCCACGATGAGTGTGATGCATCTAACATTAATCTTCTTTCCTTCATCAGTAATTAGGGCAGTGATGGGCAACGACCTGGCTCTGGCCATGGAGATATGAGTACAACTCTCCTCAAGAGATCCTGAGACAAACATGACCAGCAAGGACTTCGTATTCTTCCTCTGGATGTTTCTGTGTTCAGCTATAATGGTGGAAACCATCTTTAAGAGTGTTCAATATACAGAAAACAGGAGATGCACCAGTATACATGGCTGAGGGTGAAGCCAACATGGAGAATGACCAAGAGGAGGGAAGAACATTGCGCTTTGAAGATGTCATTTGAGCCAGTAGACAAAAAGTATAAGTAATTCATTGCAGCCATGATTTTTAATAAAGGGAAAATGTAGGAGCTAGCAAAAATTTTAATAATAAAAATAAAACTATGGTAAAAGTGGGTGGGGTGGGATTTTAATATCCTTAATATTCCAAGAAAAAGAAATTCTGATAAGAAACACGATTTCTAATGAATGTATCTATCAGGTTGAACTGTCCTGTTCTCTGAAAAATTTTAAGCCATTTTTTTCAAGCCATCATTGCATCAAAAGCAATACATTTCAATCAGATGTTCGTCATCAAATGGTTCACGTCAGGGTTTCTTGGCATTGCTGACACTGGGGCCTCACTGTTCTTTGGGCTGAGGGCCTGTCCTGTGTAGTATCATTGGATCCACTCACGATGTGTCTGTACCACCCCTACCCTTACTTGTGATAACTAAAAATGCTTCTAGATATTGCCAATAGAAAGAGAAAGTCATCCGTCACAGATTCCATCTCAAATATTACCATTTCAGTGTCTAAACCCCATTTGTTCTATATATGTATTTGTGTAAGAGATGACTTTGCAAATATAAGATTAACTTTCTTTATATAGTATGCATTCTAAATATGTTCTTTTTATACTAATCAATGCATATAGTGTATCCTTTCATTTTATACATACTTTTATATGTTACATATATGTATATTCCATGCTTATTTTTTACAGTAGTTCAGTCTTATAATACATGAATGTTTCATCATTTGTTTACTCAATTACCTAATAATGATTAATAACATTATGTCCAATCTTTGCCATCATGAACAACACTGCAAAAAGGGCATGCATATGTAAATCCTTGGATACATATGTGAATATTATTTTAGGAGAAATTACTTAAGTGGAATTATTGTATGAAAGTGTATTTTCAAATGGGTAACAATAGAAACAAGAAAGAAAAGAAATGCATTGTATAACATTCAGCTGTGTTAATTTCTGTATGCAAAAAATTATACATAGGAAGTTTTGGACAAATTATCCACAGTCACACGGTTTTCTATGGCAGATCCAATGTTCAGTGCAGGTCTCTCAAATCCTATTCTGCTATATTAGATAAAAAGTAGTACATAGAACTCCAATTTACATTGCTACAAGGCTTTTAGATTTTTAAAAGATTTTCGTCTCCAGTTGACTAGATTACAAATACAAGAAATAAACATTGGGTTTTATAGGCTGCACTGGTTCTCAATTGGGTGTGAACTTGCCCTTTTTGGAGTGTGGGGATATTTGACAATGTTGGGAGACACATTGGGCTGTGGTAACAGGGTGAATGCACCTAGAATTTGCCAGAAATACTACTAATTTTCTGCAAAGTACAGAATAGTCTCTATAGTAAAGCATTATCAGCCCCAAAACATGAATAAAGAAAAGATTTTCTGATACAGAAAATGTGATTATTTTGTAATGTTTGGAACAAGGGCTCAGAAGGGATGGCGACGTGGATAAATCACATCGCTTCCCTATATTACCCTACATATGTCAACATTCCATTGGCAGTCACTGGGAATAAAGGAAAATCACTCACCACATTCTGTTCCCCATTATGGGTTTGCATCTGTTTGGGAGACATGAGAATCGTCTAAATGGCAATGCAAACAGCAACATCATTCTTTTGTTTTTAAGGGAGAGAAACAATAAAAACTGGTATAGAATTTCTAAACAACATAATAGGAAATTTAAAATGGTTAATATAATGCATATTGTTATCTTCAAAGTAGTTTCTCAGATTACAAGGTATAGGCATGCAAAATTGGTGAAACAATAGTAGCTCAAACCATTCTTTTCAATGAACTAATGGGAATTAGTAGTATAACTATCTTAGCTATCTTGTGTGTATATACATATATATTTTTTCTTCTTTCCCCTTACTTCTTTTCTCCTTTCCCTATCTCAGTTCTTTCTTTTTGAGCAGTTTCTTTCACTTTCACATTATTTATTGTACATTTTGAATCTTATTTACTTCTTTAGTTTCTCATACTAGGGAGACAGTGCAATGTTTGTACATGCGAATCTGATTTATATCACAAGTATGGTTTCTAGTTTCACCCATGTACCTATAAAAACCTCAAATTTATCTTTTTTTGTACCAAGAATAAAAATCAGGACCTTGCATTTGTGCTGCTGAGCTATAACCGCAGCATAAGTTTGTCATTCTTTATTGCTGAGTAGTACTCCTTTGTATGAAAATACCACCTCTTATATATTTATTCCTCAAATGATGGGCATTTGGGTTGTTTCCAAGATTTAACTATTACAAATTGTGCTTCTATAAACATGGGTGCATGTATGTTGCTGTTATATGTGTATGTATATGTATATGTGTTATGATGCATTTAATTCTTCTGGGAAAATACTCAAAAGGGGAGTATCTGAGTCTAATGGGACCTCTAATCCTAGTATTTTGAGGAATCTGCACAGTAGTTGCACCAGTCTACACTCCTACCAAAAATGCAGAAGGGTTCCTTTTCCAGTATTTATTACTGGTTGATTTCTTGATGATAGCCATTATTTCTGGAGTGAGATGGATTCTCAAGGTTGTTCTAATTTGTATTTCTCAAATGACCAATAATGTTGAACATTTTTTCACATATTTATTTGCCATTTACATTTCTTCCTCTGAAAAGTGTGTATTCATCTCAGATGTGCATTTTTGAATTGGGTCTTTGAATTTGGGGGACCTGATTTTTTTCAGTTCTTTATTTGTTCTAGATAGAAGTTCTTTGTCTGAAGGACAGTTGGCTAAATCTTTTTTCCCCACTCTGTGGATTTCCTTTTCACTCTATTGATGATTTCTTTTGATGTGCAAAAACTTTTTTAAGATGAGATACCAGTTGTTTATTCTTTAAAATACTTCCTGTGCAGTTTGGGTTCTGTTCATGAACTCTCTGCCTCTCCAAATGTCTTCAAGATTTCTAGCTACTTTCTCTTCTAGTAGATTTAGTGTTTCTGTTTTAATATTTATATATTCGACCCATTTTGTCTTTAGTTTGGTGGTGATAGACACATGTCTAGTTGTAGTCTTTGGCATGTGGAAAGCCAGTTTTTCCAGAACCATTTATTAAAGAGATTGTCTTTCTTCCAGTAAATATATTTTCCCCTTTAGTCAAAAATAAGCTGGCTGAATGTGTTTGTAATTGTGTCTGCATCATCTAATCTGTTCCACTGATCCTCAGGTCTGATTTTTTGCCAGTACCATGCTGATTTAATTACAGTATCTTTGTACTATAATTTTGCATCAGGGATTGTGATGCCTCCTGCCTTGCCTTAGGTGCTCAGGATTGTCTTTGCTACAAGTGAAATTTAAGAATGGTATCTCTAGTTCCATCAGATATGCTAATGGTATTTTGATTGGGATTGCATTAAACATGTGTAACAATTTTGGGAGTATGGCCATTTGTACAATGTTGGTTATTCCTATTCTTGACCAAGAGATACCTTTTCATTTTCTGATATCATCTGGGTCTCCTTTTTCAGAAAACTGTAGTTTTCCAAATATAGATCTTTTACTTCCTTGGTCAGGTTGATTCCTAAGTATTTCAATTTTTTTGGATGTTAAGGGTGTGGTTTCCCTAATTTCTCTCTTAGTTTGGTTTTTGTGTACAGGAAGGCTTTTGATTTTTTAGTATTGACTTTGAAAAGTCTTTTATTATTAAACAGAAAAAAGTAAAATGATGAAAAAAATTATCACAAGGTGAATGTCCCCCTATAAATTCAATAAATAGAATGGTCCCAACATTCCTGTCAACATGTAATTTCTATCACCAGCACTGCTGTTACTATGGTATTTTTGTTATATCATTTGTCAATTACCACTCATTATTCTTTTTATATTGTCTCATCCATCTCATCAACTTGTGAGATCCATCAAGTGATTGTGAATAGCTGTAGTTTGTTCTTCAATCTATACCTATCCAATACCCACAATTATTTAATCATTATATTTACACTAAGTTTTCTCCTAGTTTGATCAGTATATTTATGTATTTTTGGTGCATTTTGCAGAAACTTCTGTTGAACTTCTTACCTTCTTTGTGAGGTTGATTTTCTTTCTTTTTTTTTCTTTTATTTGAATGTTATTGTGAAGACTTGTTTCACTAATTTCTCTCAATAGAAAAGAATAAAGCAAATAATCAAGAAGCTTATACACCATGACAAAGCAAGATTCTCCTCAGGAATGCAGGAATTACTCAACATATGTAAATCAATAAATGTATTTATTGTATTTGTATACAGGGATGCTATTGACTTTTGAGTGTTGATTTTGCATCCAGTTATGCTACTGAATTTGTTTACTAATTCCAAAAGTATTTTGTTGGATTTTTTGGAGTCTTCTATGTAGAGTATCACATCATCTGTGAATAATGATAATTTAATTTCTTCCTTTCCTATTTTTATTGTTTTTCTTTCTCCTCTTGTCTAGCTGTTCTGGCTAATATTTCCAGAACTATTTCAAATAGTAGTGGTGATAGTGGACATCCTTGTCTTATTCCTGATTTTAAAGTGAAAGCTTTCAGTTTTTGTCCATTTAGTATGATGTTAGCCATTGGCTTCTTACAGAGGGCGTTCAGCAGATTGAGGTAAAGACCATGTATTCCAATTTTTTGTAGGGTTTTTTTTTTATCATGAATGAGTGTTGGACTTTATCACAAGCTTTTCCTGCATCTATTTAGATGACCATGTGATTTTTGGTTTTGACTCTGTTAATATGGTGTATTACATTTATTGATTTACATATGTTGAATAATTCCTGCATTCCTGAGGAGAATTTTGCTTTGTCATGGTGTATAACCTTCTTGATGATTTGCTTTATTCTTTTTTATTGAAGATTTTTGCATCTATGTTCGTTAGAGAGATCGGCCTGTAGTTCTCTTTTTGGTTCAGTTTTTCTCTGGTTTTGGTATCAGGGTAATACATGCCTCTAGGAATGAGTTAGGGAGAATTGCTTCCATCTCAATTTCATTAACAAGTTTTAAGAATATTGTCATTAAATCTTCTCTAAATTTCTTGTAGAATTCAGCTGTAAATCCATCAGGTCCTGGGGATTTTGTTGGTGGTGGTAGTGGTGGTAAGTTTTTAATTACATCTTCAATTTCATTCCATGATAATTGGGTTATTCAGGATTTTTACATCTTCTTGATTCAGCTGTGTTAATTCCCATGTTTCTAGGAATCTTTCCCTTTCTTCTGTGTTTTCTATCCTACGTGAGTGAAGATTTTCCAAGTAGGTATTAATGATCTTTTGAATTTCCATAGAATCTGTAGTGATTTCACCCTTTTCATTCCTCAGTGCATGAATTTGAGTTTTTTTCCTTTTTTTTTATAAGATTAGCTAGGAGTTTATCAGTTTTATTAATTCTTTCAAAGAACCAACTCTTTGATTCATTAATTCTTTGCATTGTTTTCTTATTCTCAATTACATTAATTTCTGCTGGGATCTTAATAATTTCCTCCCATGTATGGGCTTTGGGCTTGACTTACTCTTCATCTTCTAGAAGTTTGAGGTATACCAGTAGGTTGTTTATTTTTACTTATTCTGTTTTCCTTATGTGAGAATTCACTGTTGCAAATTTTCCTCTGAAGGTTGCTTTCATTGAGTCCACAGGTTCCAGTAAGTTGTATTTGCATTTTTGTTTGATTGTAGATACTGTTTAATTTCTACTTTAATTTCACTTACCACCTACCAGTTGTTCAGAAGGTGTTATTGAGTTTCCATCTGTTTATGGAGTTTTTGCAGTTTCTTTTGTAATTAATTTCCAATTTCTTTGCACTATGCTCAGATAGACAACATCATTCTTAATAAGACTCAGCAAAAGAGTTTGACTTGGCCAGACTGACATTCTTTTTTTTGCTACTGGGGATTGAATTTATGACCTTACGCTTGTCAGGTGGGCACTTGTGCCACTGAGCTAAACCTCTGGCAGATTGAGACTCTTAATCTATCCCTAAATTGTATTTTGCTCCACCAAATGGAGCTTTTCCAAATTTCTTGTAGGGACAGGATGCAGAAAGGTCATGACAATAATGAGCACAAAAGTGCTGCTAGGAATAGGTCATTCTAACAGACAGCCATTCAAAGCTGAGTGCTTTATTTTTAAAGTCTTTTGTTGTCCATAGTCACCAACAATATTTCCCCTAATTGCCCTGAAGAGCACAATGAAGAATTAAGAGAGGCCATGTGTGTTTCATGTTAGACAGTACAGCAATAGTTATTTTCTATCTACGAAAACTTCAGCAGGGATTAGCCTTGCACTATTATTGTGGCAAAAGCTTTGCATAAAATTTGAACTTATTTTCAAGTGATTTGAATTCTAATCTTTCTAACATATATGACAAGTAGGTTCAGAGTTTTGTAAAGTACATGATAGGCAAAAATAGACATATAACTAGACTCATATACACATGTGTACACATATACATCTGTGCATATGAGACTATAGGAAAAATAAGTTGTTTAGTGAATACAAACTTTAGTTTTTGGAAAAGACTTTTATTGAAGAAAATTCTCATGGGGTCACTAATAAATTAGTATAGGTTACCTGGGTACCATTTACTTCCTTTATTAACCGACTGTCTTCAGGATTTTCCCTTTGTTGGTAGAGCTATACAACCTGCAGACAATTTCACTTCTAAAACATTTACCATAATATAGAAATTTTCTTCAATATTTTGATTGTCAAGATAGATTCTCATAACTATCAAAAGTCTAAAATGAATTGTAAAGACTTGTACTTTCCAGGCAAACAGAAAAAATACAATTTTTGAAAATACAGTTTTGGTCAGATGCATATTTTTGTGTAACAGTACTCAGAAAAGACTTGAAATGCTAATCTCAATTGAGAGATGTCAGCTGTGCTCAATTTACAGGGCACTGGTCCAGCGCCTCCCCAGACCTGATCTACAGGTACTGTACTATAAGAAGCAATCACTGTGCACCAGAAACTGGGGAAATAGCTCTAAACTCTATCATTAAAAAATACTTTTGAGCCCATTTTAGCTTCCTGGTCACACATGGCAAACACCCCTGGAAGGGCAGAAGCAGAGTCAATGCTGAAGACAGCAGTCAGCACGCAGAGGGAGCAGCTGCTCAAAAAATGTCCCAAAGTCGCATTTACATGGCCCAGCATCCTGGGTCTGGAACTGACAGGAAACTGATGACCTGTGAGCTGAGAGCTCTCAGGCACACAGATGAGGTTCAATCTTGTCTCACATGGACCTCTAGTAGAACAAAGAAAAGTAAGCAAAGGCTTATTGTGTGTATTAAATTAATGTACTCTCTAATCTTCACTCTTTTTTGTTGTACAGTTCATGGAAGTGGTACTTTTTAAAGGGACCATCTGTGCACTCACTAATTAAGGAAATAAAATACAAGTGCCTATGTAGGCTTCTTCATTTGCCTTGACCTCCCTCCTAGAGAAAAAAAATATGAACACTCTTTGATTTGCATTACCCTCCTTCCCACTCCCACAGCTAAAGATACCCTGCACTTGATGTTTACCATTCCCATGCGTGAAACATGTATGTGTGATCCATAAACAACACACAGAATGAATATTTTTAAAAGTTATATAAATAGCACCTTACTGCAAATACTACTTCTGCAACCTGCATTTTTCTCTCCACATTACATTTTTCAAGTTTAGAAAGTAATGAGTTGGGATTTAAGACCTTTATGCAAAGGAATAAAAGGAGTTTCTTTTTGTTTTGATTGAGACCATCACAGTCCTGGAAACTATTAAGTAGATGAGTAAAATGTGAAGTAATAATGACTTCAAAACCTCACTGAAGTTTTTACTGGGTTCAACTGTAATGAGCTAGTATCAATAACCCACAAACAATTGGGAAAAAGATAATATTTCCCTTTTGTATATTTTACATATCATTTTTATAAATATTACTTCAATTCTCTATACTTCTGTCTCCTTTATACCTGCCACCCTGCCTCTAAGACAAAGGAAAATGTTTATATAGCATTATCTTACAGTACAAAGGGAATAGAAGATGGATCACTACGATTCATTCCAGAAAAATAGAAGTTATCTTGGAAGAGTTATGATCGAGCAGGAATCAAAAAGACTGAATCACCTGGGGGTGGTGATGCATACCTGTTATCCCAGCACTAGGGAAACTGAGGCAAGAGGATTGCTACAAGTTCAAGGCCACAAAGCTGGGCTACATAGTGAAATATGAAAGAGGTGGGGGGCAGAGGCAGAGACAGGGAGAGAGGCAGAAACAGAGACAGAGAGACAGAAAGACTGGATCACTGAGCGATAAGAAAAGCAGTCGCACTCTATTGGTCAAGTTTAGAAACCTTGATGCCTGAAGTGTAAGTTCCTCAAAGTCAGGGCTATGTGCCTAATTCTCTGCATCCCAGTGTCTCGCATAGGGCTTGGCAGACAGCAAGTTCACCATGATTATTTCCCGTGAACCCTGAAGATATTACAGATGAATTGGGTCCCAAAACTGCAACATTCTCAGAACTTCAGAGATTAAATTATCAAAATCGCTGACTTGTTGCACTTTTATGTAAGCTCTCCTAATTCTTTCTAATTTTTCTATCACAAACATGGTACCCAGTGCTCTTTCAGTCTCATTAGGGAAGGCTTGCTATCTTTGAGTACTAATTGTCCTGACATTTCCCTACCTGAGGCTAAATGTATCATCAATGAGCTTTAACCTTATCAGTTAGAGCCCTGCACCACCATGCTGACAGGAGGGCCAGCCGCTTCCTGGGGGAAATTCCCTCATAGCTACAGACCAAGACCTCCGAGGAATCAATTCCTGCTTCAGCCAAGCCATGAAAGAAAACAACAAAATTTATATGTCCGAACACAGTGGCACTTATACGTAGAAGTATGGCTGCCAAGAAGAGTAGAATATGCCTGTGGTTGAATTTAGGTATCCTTCTTTCCGGTCTGGAAGACTCTGTAGATTTGTATCAATTACTGTTATTCTCAGCCAGAGGGAGCATGCTGCTTAAATCTGATCTACATTGCCTTTGTCAGAGGTCTACTTTATATACTTAGTAGGTTTCCAGATAAAAGAGTAGTTGTCCACTATTAATTCCCTTTGAGTCCTTTTTTGTCTTTCCTATTGTTCTTCCTTCTTATTCAATTTTTTTCTAAGTTCAAATTCCAAAATGAAACACAGACTGATGCACAAGTGAGCACTGTGCTTGGTCCATAGATGCAGAAAGGTCCTCACTATGTGAAAATACTTCAGGGTGGAATTACTGGACCCAATATGTACTATTAGAAATCTGGAGATTAAAATCTCACTATCTCATGAAAGAAGCATATGTCTTTAAATTATTATGTAGCAGTTAATCAAAAGAGCTCTCAATTTCAAAAATGCTATGTTAACCTATAATCTGGATTGGTGGATAAATAAACAAGAATATACACAAGTAATGCTCATTTTGAAAATAAAAAATTCAATATTTACCCTCTGTGGCATTTTTACTAATATTTTCTATTATTAGAATTGTGAGGTGAAAAATTAATGAATTTTATGAAAAAAATCTCACTTTATATTAACCAAAAAATCACTTTGATCATTTTATCAAGATATCAGAACACTTGAATCAATCAATTAATTACTTTCAAGTAAATCATTATTGTGAAAAAATTATGTTAAAAACAAAAGTACTAAACTGATCGTGTGAAAACTAAATATGTTCTGGTTTTGTTCTAGTTTCAGCTAGTCACATCACATCAGAACCAGCACAGACAGCATCCTACTAGGTCCAGGCATCAATATTTGTGAACTTTATCTTAATCTGAAAACTCTTAAAAAGAAACTAGATATCTGGCCAGTGCAAGGTCATGAGTTCGATCCCCAGTACCAAAAAACAAAACACCAAACAAAAAGGAACTAGAGAACACTCAGATCATTTGTAAGGAGACACATTAACTATTAATTTATATAACTTGATAAGTGTCAAGGAAATTCTTAGAGAAAAAAGTAGTTATTGCAGTAATGCCTCTGTTCAGTAACACTTCTTTCTGTTCACAAACAATTCGGTTCTCAAACAGAAGCATTCAAAAAAAATTTTGCTTCCATTCACAAACTCCACATTGGGTGACAAACATAATTGTGGCTATTTTTCCCACACAAACACAAACACAGCCACCCTCCCCAAATTGTAAGACAAGTTAAGTTCATGAACCAAGGTACCATGGTATAAATTTTGGCAGATTTTATAAACCAGTATTTTAATAATTGCTTTGAGAATTTAATAAAATCTGAGGACTGGAATTAAGTGGCTAAATTCATGTCACATGACTGAAAATTCAACCACTAGTGTTCAAAGGGGGAAGTCAAACTAGGTCACACCTTGAATCTATGTTGTCCACTCATTTGATATCCTTTGCCACAAGTCAGCAGGAAAAATACAACACATTAAGGTATATTACAGCAAGCATTTACTAATTTCTTTAGTAAGTTTTGCCTAATTAGCATCTGATTTAAAAAGCATTAGTTGAACAGTCCACATTCAGCTCTTATCAGGCACAAGCAAAGCTTTACCTAGCCAAGGTATGAGGAATGCTACCTCACCTTTTCTGCCCCTAGGAGTCTTCCCTTTCAGGGACAAACTAATCTCTCTGAGCTGTGACAGGAGAGTGACCAGGAGCTCAACAAAAAATAAGCTGTTGTCATTCATGTGATTGCACATGGCTTTCTTGTCAGACAGTATGGTGCAGAGGAAGCTCAGACAGTTATGAATTTGAGACTCATGTCTGCCACCTAGCACCATGTTACTTAGGAACAATAATTAACATATCTAGGTTTATTTTTCTCATTCATAACATAAGAGCAGTGACAGTCACTTTACTTTCTTCTTCTCCTTCACCTCCTCCTCCTCCCCCTTCTTCTTCTTCATCCTGGTATCAAGTACTAAACCCAAAGCTTTTTCACTGAGCTACATCCCCAGAATTTAATTTTTTATTTTTTATTCTGAGACAGGGTCTTACTAAGTTACTCAATTGCTTAACTGAGCTCAGATTTGCAGTCCCCTTGCCTTGGCCTTCCAAAGTTTTGGCATTGCAGGTGTGCTCCATCACACCTCATGTTTGCTCTTTAAGAGACCTCACAGTGATATATGCAAGGTTAGGTACTGCCACATAGTACTTGGCAAGGGTGGTCAGAGTAGTGCCTGTTCCTGTTGTCCTTGTATCATTACTATTGTTGTTGTTGTTGTTGTTGTTATTATTATTATTATTATCATGCTCACTGTTTTGGTTAGATTTTTGTTGCTGTTGAGATAAAATATCTGACACCCAAAATGAAGGAAAGAAAGGTTTATTTAGCTTACAGTTTTTGGAGGTTTTAGTCTATAATTAGCTGTCTGCAAGGCAGGGTGGCATGGCACTGGGATAATACTTTAAGGCAATAGTCAGAGCACAGGCAAACCTTCCTCTCCAGGGCTGGTGTAGCACTCACAAAATCTCTATGCCCTCCTCTTACACAAGATGACGATATTTACAAATAAGGATCTTGGCTTTCTGCTAAATTTCTCAAATTGACATAGTGTATTAACCATAACACTTACTGATTAACCTGTGAGAGATTATGGGGTTGATTGACTAGCATAGCAAAGGATAAGAAAGCTAGGAAGTAGGGTCACCTTGACAGGATGGGAAATAGTGAGGTGGTGATATAGCAAATAGATCAGGAAAAGTAAGAGCAATCCTTAAGGAGTCAGGCTGAGGAATCACTTATAATAAAAATGACAAAGTAAATATGCAAGTAAAAATAGGTTGGGAAATGAGAAAAGAGAACTCATAGGGATAGTAATAGAGGGAAGGGATGAGAGATAGAAATTTAAGCAAATCCAGGAAAACCCAGGAAAACAAAATACTTCCACATAAATAGGACCACAGGTAGGCACTGCAGTGTGATTTACAGAGATCCCTTGGATAAAAGCATGTCATCACTACAGCCCTAGGGAAGAGGCGATTGCTGCTCTAATACTGGCATCTAGACAGAGTCATTTTATGATCACACTGAGAAATGACTGTATACAAATGTCAGCAGGGTAATCCCTCTCCTGCTGCCTCCTGGTCTAAGTGAAATGAAAGAAGGGATTATGGACAAGAGAAATTTACTTCCAGTGGATTCTTCTGCAGCACTGAATAGCAGAAATATTGAGAAGAGGGAACATGAAGTCTCCATCAGCTTTTGAGACTTCAGAACATTAGGCAACCCCATGCATGTTTCAAGGAGGATTTCTAAGAGGGGATTTACTGCTACCTCAAATGAATCTTGCCAGCTTCTCAGATACAGCCAGGAAACTGACTCATAGTCATGACAAAATGGAGGAAATTTGGTGACCCTGACTTCTAAGGACTCAGGGTATCGCTGATATTAGAAAGGCCTCCTGTTTCTCCTGGCCACTGTGACAAGGGGGATTTAAAAAAAACAGACTTCTTAAACTCTTAGAAATATACCACATTACACATTAATACATTAGACATATATTATGTCTAATATATATAGACATATATTAGACATGTTATTATGCTTGGGTTGAGAATGGCCCCCAAAAACCTCACACATTCCTTCACAGGGCCTTCAGAAGATGATCAAATTATGGGAGTGGTACAGTGTTAGGAGGTGGGGTTTGGTCAGAAGAGGTGGATCACCGGGGGTGTGACCCCAAAGGGTTCTTTCACTGGTTCTTGTCTTTTGGCTCTGTTTTCTGGCAGCTGTGACTTGAGCAGCTTTCTTCTGTCCTTCCACTAATGCCACTTCTCTCTGGAGTCTTTGGACCATGGAAGAACTGAGAGTTCGGAAATGTGAGCCAAAATAAACTCTCCTCATTTAAATTATGAGTGGGGCATTGTGTCTCAACATGGAGACAGTGACTAAAACACGTGCCTTCCTAGCAAAGATGCTTCTCCCCAAACAAGAAGAGCAAAGCTAAGCTCAAGATGGGCCAGTAATGTATGGACACAGAGCTTGAATAAGAGCAAAAACAGTGAGCAAACTGAGGGAGAGACCGATGAGAAGCAGGACCATAGGAAGCACAGAGGGTACATGCCAATCCTGGCATTCACGGCAAAAGCGCTGTGTGTGAGAACATCTGGAGGACGCAGGCATGGAACTGAAACAGAGGACAGAGTGGGTAAACAGTGGAACAGGGACGTGATAAGACAAAGCATTGCGGTTCTAGGAGCATAGACCGGGCTGCTTTCATGAAGAGAAAAATGAACCTGTTTTTGCTCTTTACCTGATACTATGCACTCTTACAACAAGCGGCTGTCTGGTCATATTTTTCATAAAACCATGATTTCTAAGGCCAGAAAAATTCAGTGTGGGATGAGAAAATGTATTTCTAACATTTGAGTGGCTTCTGTCAACCCAAGGGTAAGAAAGGTAGAATCTGTCCCTACATAAGAGCTCTCAAACTGTGTTCAGTAATCCTACACATTTTTCAAATGCCCACACAGGGCAGAGTTCAGTGAAAAGACAATGCCTACTTTCTTGTGCCTGATTAGATATCAAAATACCAATTTACATAAAAGAATGAGTCCCTTCAAATCTTCCCAAAAGGTAAATGCTCACAAGAATGAAAACATGGAGATGAACCTAAAAAGCCTTTTGTGTTTTCTTTGAGCTGCTTGGTTACTAAGACTTACAATACTGATCACCAGCACTGTTACAGAACTGAGTGGATAAAAATCTTATTAAACTGTTACTCTTTAATGAAACACAAATTTTAGGCAGATTTTTTTCACATGTAAGAAAATATATTTGCTGTCAAAAATTAAGTCACAATAAATGTTTACAATGCTATAAAATTTAGCACTCAAGTTAGGCAGAAGAAAAGACCTTGGTAGTCACTTTTCTCCAGACTTAGAGCTGACCTTGTGCTTCTATGAGGGCTCAGATTACCTGTTTCTAATACTCACAAGTCAGTAGCAAGATCTCCAAGTACTACAAGTAAGGCTAGAGGAAAATAGATAAGATAGGGTTCAGGATTATCTTTCTCCTCCTCTATGACATCACCTTCTTGATACAAAATCCCATGAAGAAAATTTTTTTAAAAAGATTGAACCTGCTAAAGAGAGAAAGTCAAGATCATCAGGTAGTAGAAAAAAAGTCCTGATTAAACCCCTGAATATCCTACCCATTGCTAACTATCATGGAAACCAGTCAGAGAATTTCTCAGCAAAGGAAAGAAGGCATTCCTACATAATATACAGAAAGTCTCTACAAACACTCCCACTTAATTCTCTTTGCTTCACTGTGGAAATATAAGTCTCAGTGTGTGTTACAGGGTGGTACATTAGAGATTATACATGTAGATCATACTGGTGTGAGGTCAGAGTAGTGCCAGCCAAGCAACAATTGACTGTATGTTCCTAATATTTGATGCTTTATATAAGTTTTAAAGAAAGAAAAATTATTGTAAAATAAATAGCATATAACAAACCACACCATAAAAATATTTTTTCTGTCTGCATTAGCCAGCTTTTCATTATGACAAAATAACTGAGATAAACAATTTAAAAGCAATTAAAAGGAGGTTTATTTTGGCATATGGTTATCGAGATTTCAGTTCATGATCAATGGTACCATTACCAAGGCTTGTGATGAGGCAGGAGTCCTGTGGTGCGGTAAAATGGCTCACCTCATGGTGGACAAGAGGCTGAGTGCAAGATGGGGCGGGAGGAAGTGGGATCAGGGACAAGATATATCCTTCCCGGGATATCCCCAGTGACCTGCTTCCTCCCACCAGGCCGCACATCCAATATGGCATCACATCCTGAGGATCAGAGCACTCACAGTTCAATCACTTCCCCAAAGCTTCAGCTCTGAGTGTTGCTGCCCTGTAACGCACAACCCTTGGGGTAGCTTCCAGATCCAAACTAAAGCACTGCCCTAATATGATTATAACTGTGTTTTAGGAAAAAGAGTGACAACTATCCATGCTGCTTTGCCTTATATGGCTCTAATTTAATGATACTTTCCCACCATATACATTATCCTTCAGTGTATGTTCAGATATAATCACAAAGGATGATAAACTATGGAGCAGAAACCGATAGGAATACTTCCAATGATTTTGAATTGTATCAGAAGGTACAGTCAATGACACATTATAATTCACATCACATTATCATGAACTGGAGCAACGTAATCTCAGTAATTATTGAATATTGTATTTTAGTGGTGGGGAGGACACAGTTGCTCGGTTCTCCTCTTTAGGCTTCACTGGAGTACTTTGATAAGGTTTCTTGGCATAAAACAAATACAAAATTAAAGTCTTTAATCAGGCATGTCCCTCATTTGCTATGTTCCACATTTCTAAGTACTTATGAATTCTTTTTCCTGCACATAGACATGTGATTAGCCTTAAGTTGGTCTTATCCTGTGACTATCAGTAGGACATCATCCTTAATTTTTATGCAGGACTTGAGCGAAAGATGTCTGCTTCTTGATATAACTCAAATGTTCACTAAAAGGACAAAAACTCTGCAAAGAGTGGATCATCTGATATAACTGGCCTTCAGATTTCAGCTCTTGGACTGTATGGCAGAAAGACCCTAGCCAGTAAGATCCTTTGATTACATAAGGAGACTACGGACCTTGTATTGTTGTTCCAAGAAGTTACTGTTACAATTTACATGTGAAGACATAGATGAGATAAAAACATGATTCTGCCCCCTTCTAAGCCCAAGGCAAACCTTCCTCGTGATTTTAAACACAGATGATAATCAATAAAATAAGACAGGTTAGGGAACCCCTACTCAAACGCTTGGGACTAGAAGTGTTTCAGATTTCAAATATTTTTCAGATTTTCAATATGTGCACGTATATAACGAAAGGTCTTTAGACAGGTGCCAATTCTAAACACAAAATCCATATATGTTCATCTTACATGAATAGCCTGATGATAATGTTATGCGATCGTTTTAGCAAGCCTGAGTATTGACTTTGATCACATGTTGTCAGCTTTGCAATTGGTTACATGTGGTCTCCTGTTGGCTGTAAGTCTGGGTTAAGAGCCTGGGCACTTGGGATTATGGACTTTTAGATTAGGGATGCTTAATCTGCAGTTCCTTGGTTTTCTTCTCCTTACTTGTCTTTGCTCCCTCCATCTTGCTATTTCTGGTTCTTGGATCCCCAAGTGTGAACGTTGAACTCTCCACCAGTATCCTCAACATATCCAGATTTTCATGTTTTGGAACTTAGTGGTCTACAACAAATACTGTTTCCCAAAATTTAGAGATAAAGTCATCCCTAGGGGGGAAAAATCTTCTATGAAGGTTCAACACCACTGATTCAGAAGTGATTTTTAGGCACACCAGTATGAAGGAAAGGTGGGAAATCTTCAAAATGAGAATAGCCTGCCACTAATTAGTGAAAGCTATTAAAGGTTCCAGGTGGGGTGGCTCACGCCTGTAATTTTAGCACCTAGGTGTCAAAGGCAGGAAGATTGCCATGAGTTCGAGGCATGGGCTACATAGCGAGTTCAAGGACAGCCTGAACTACCTAGCAAGGCCTTGTCTGAAAAAAATAAAAATAAATAAAAAGAAAGCTGTTGAAGGAACCCTCTTTCCTATAACCTTTCTGTGGAAACACCGTGTTAAGGAAGTACATTGTTCTGTACATGGCTTTTTAAATATATCCTTGGCAGACACTTTCCAGTCAAAAATACTTTTATCTAATAGAGCAGGCACATTCCATCGTTTATTACCCTGATCAACTACTTGCATGTGTTTTTCAGAACGGTTTGCTTGTTTTTGCTCTGACTTTCCCAAACCAAAGCAACTTTATGATTATTTGGTCTACCAAATCCTGTGATATCCAAGGGATGTTCTGCATCCTGTGCTCATTACTCTAATCATCACAAAGGAATTTGTACCACTAAAAATCAATACATCAACCTCCTAGTTTATTATGTGTTAGCGTGGGGGAACGAGTGGCGTCATTCCTACCCAAAAACCTCTGAAACTTGGGAAGACTGAATCCAGAAAGCTCTCTTCTGCCCTTAAGTCATAAAATTGCCACCATGAAATATACATGGAGGCTACTACAGCTGAGAGAAGGCTGACTTTACTCTCCAGTATCTGCCACTTAAAAGCAGAAAATAGACAAAATGTTCTCCCTGCCTAAAGTACTCTTCATTTTAGCCTTCCTCCGACAACCCTGTGTGCTCTCAGCAGGTCGTTTATATGCATCCCCTACCATCACAAGTATGTTTTGTTCTGGAGAACAGTACTTCTGAAGGCAGATATTAGAACAATAAGAAGTCCTTTTTATTGTGAAGCCTAACTAAGAGTTCTCCAAACTAGTAGATTCAGTAACTTCTCATTCTAGCACCCAAAGGAGATGTTTCTAGTCTACTTTGTTGTAATCAAATGCTTTACACATACTGAACACTTCTTGAGAAAGAACAAGATATTCCAGATATCTTACCTGTAGCAGCAAGACAGAAAGATCTTATCTGGGCATATGTATGATATACCAGATTCTTAAAAAATATAAATCACATGCTTTCTTACGAAAGGAAGTCATTGTCCCTTTACTTCCCTTCCTGGGATGCCCCCAGGCACAAACAATGCTGGCCACGTTTTCCTCTCTTCTTTGGCACCTAAGCCCTTCAGAAAACACATCATCACATGATTGTTTCTAAATTGCCTACCAGGATAAACATCTCCACAGACCAAAGCTGCTTTATTTATCAATGTTGACAAAGCTTGAAGTTTGGCTTGGACTTGATGTCAGTAATTTAGAAAGTTGACTGGAAAATATTGTTGAGTCAAAAAAAAAAAAGATACAAATTATAATTGGCACTTAGCTTGTACCAGATATCACTTAAGAACTTCTCATGCACTTATAATTTCCCTTAACTTTTGCAAGATAGTTAAGATCTAGCTTCTATTAGTGGAGAAAGTGAGGTTTGGAAAGTATAGATACCATTCCCAGAGTAACACAGCCAGAGAGAGAGACAATCTACTTGATGTGTAGACTTTTCCCTGAATACAGTAGAGGGCCTCACAACATCTTTGCTCACTTCTGGATCAGTGAATAAACTTAAATCTACAGCCTCTCTGTGTCTGTCTGTACATCGATGAAAATGAAATTAGGCCACTAATTTGTTGGCATCGTTTGTGCTTTAAGTCTTTATGAGATTAATTTTACTTCATGGTAAAAACCATACTAATGAGTAAATCATGTGGCAATGACTCTGAAGGATTTGTAGAAGGCTTTAAAATCCTAAAACACAAAATACTATTCGTAATATATTGATTAAACATTATATCAACAATAAGCTTTAATGGGAAATTACAAAAATTCAACCTGGAGAACAACCAATCCCCATGGCCATTTCTAAAGTTTTGAGTGTAGTTAACAGGGAAAAAAAGGGGGGCTTCCTTAATGAACATAATTATAATCATGTAATCACAGGATAATCTTTGAGACGTGTTCTGGCAGAGAATGGTAACTGTCACAGTTCTAATGGTGTCCTAGCTAAACGTTCCTCTCAGTAATGCTCCTCCTGATGGAGATACAAGAATCTGAGAGCTGTAACAGTACAACTAGGATTTTCAACTACATTTCAAATCAGTTTGATCCAGAAACCTTGTATTTTTCGTTGCCAATGAAGCAGAATAGATTTTCTGTAAGCGCGAAATGTTTCTTTGACATGGGCTCAGACCCCGTCCTGCCGCAAACAGGATGTGTAATGGGGAGTTTGAGAGCTTACTAAGCATCACTAAGCTTTAACTCCCCACTGATAAAATGGTATTTACCTTAACAGGCTGTTGTGAGACAAAAGTTGGCTTAAATCACCATCATAGCATACCTCGGTTCCTGAGATAGACCTGCATTTCTAACTTACCTTTCTACGCCATCTCTTACAGACTTTATTCAATACAGCTTCCAGAGGGATCTTGCTAAAAATGGAAGGGGAGCAATTTTCTTCCAACATCTTATGTGTCCCTCCATGATGTCCACCCTCCCCAGACCTCCTGCCCTCTACTTCTCCAGCCTAGTCTCTGGTCACTCTCCAGTTTGAACATTGCTTCTTTGGACACTCTGGCCTCTCACAGGCTCTGGAGCAGATCAGGCATGCGCCCACCTTAGCAGCCTTGAACTTGCTGCTTTTCCTGGGATTCTGCCTTCCAGACAGATGCATGGCCCATTTCTTCAGTCACTTCAGGGTTTAGCTCCAAAAGTGCCTCCTCAGCGAGGACTTACTGCCATTCTTCTGGAAATTATAATACTCGCACTTCCTAAACTTCCTTCATCCCCTTTTCCATTAGTATTTATCAACATGCAATGTGTATACATGTTAAATATTTATTTATGTTTATTTATACATGTTTATTTATGTATTTGTTATTTACATATTAATTTTGATTGCTAGAATCTAAGCCACAGAGATCTTTGGTTTTTCACTTATATAATCACATTTTTAGGATAATAATTGTCATAGTAGTATTCAATAAATATTTTTGATAAGAGGAAGGAAGAAAGGAAAAAGAAAGGAAGAAACAAAGGAAGGAAGAGAGAATGTATCTTTTCACAATGTATTTTGTCTGCAATAGTGAAAAGCTGGAAAAAGATACCTATGGAGAAATAAGTAAGTTGAGATATACATATACAAATATTATTCAGTAATGAAAACAAAATGCAGCTATGTGAAAACTGTATGCAATTTTTAGAATTATAATTTGATTGACAAAAGCACCTTATAGAAGATGATACACAGCATTATACCAAAGTCCAATTGAAAGGAAAATTAAACAACATATTGTTGAGGATATACCCATATGTGATAAAATATGTAAAATATTTTCTAAAAAAGTCATAGATTTATCCTCACCTCTCATGTTCACATACATCTGACTTAACACACAAGACCATAGTATACATTATTTAAAGACACATGTATAGAATATAGTGAAAGCATGAAAATAATAGAAGAATATGAGATACATTTGCTAGGGACAGTGGTTATTTCAGGAAGGAAGACAGAATGTAATGTGAAGGGCTGCATTGTTAATATTTTGTTTTTCCTTCCTGTTTTCTTCCCTCTCTCTTCCTCTCTGCCTCCTTCCTTTCATCCTCCAGTCTTCTTTTTCTTCCTTTCTACCTTGCTTACTTCTTTCCTTTCTTTCTTTCCTTCTTTCCTCTCTCTTCCTGTCTTCCTCTTTCCTTTTATCTCCTTTTCTCTTTGACAGAAAAAAATCTGAAGCAAAATTTTGCTGACCAGCTTCTCTGATGGAATTTTACACGAATATGTTATATTATTCTCTGCATATTTGCAACAAGTTTTTAACAGTTCTAATATTAAAGTAAAATCTGTATAATATCATAAGAAAGTATATGTTAATAGATGAGCACAAAAAGCAAATACTTTATAAAGGATGTGTAATTTATCAAAATAGAAATAAAAAACTAGCAGACATGTGAAATTGCTTAGAAAATAAACTAGTAATTTTTAATCATACCTAATGAAGAAAAAAAAAACCCAAATGATTTTTATAAGCAAGTACTACGAAATCTTTAAGGAACAAATAATCTTGATATTATGTAAAATGTTGCAGAGCTTGAAAAATTTTAAAAAGGAAAAAAGCTTAAATTCAAGTATCAGGCAAGAGTTATGAAAAAATAAGATGCTATAAGATAAGAGAATTAAATGCAGTAAAAGATTTGGAAAAGAGGTGAAAACGTCATAAACTTATAAGAAAAAATGAGAAATTTCCAGCTAAATGTACAAAAATCTAATGTGTTATTATGTATCTATTCTTCAAAAAATGAATTTGTAAATAGGTGTCACTTTAAGTAGTTTCAAAACAAAATACTTCTTAGGTGTAAATTCAAAGAGAGAGAAAGAAAATAAAAGAGACACCGTCCCTTCACACAGAAAATTATTTCCAAAGCACATTAAAAGACAGTAAAGGAGGGAAATGCATAAATAAATAAATGGAGAAACAAAACACATTTATTTATGGATAGGAACAATAGTGTCAATATATTAAACTATAATTTCCATGTAGTTAAAATAATTCCAACACAATTTGTAGTTACCTGCTTAATCATGTAACCCTGAAACCCACGTAGACAAGAAAATGGCCAAGAATACTGTGACTGTAGATCTGTAAAGCAACTGAGAAAAATCGGGCTGTAAAAAGATGTACATTTCTCCATTTATGTAATTTTTACTTCACTCAAAATAATGCTTGAAATTATATTGAAAAGCATACTTAGAAAAGTTATAAAAGTTCATGGGAACAAATGTATACCAACACCAGAGTTGAGATTACTTTCTTCTAAAAGAGGGATGGGATAAGAATAATATAGCCAGAATATCAATGTAATTACCATGTGTAACTTCACTAAAAACATAAGAAGCAAATAAAAGCAAATCATATCCATTTAACAAAGCACAGGTGGTGAGTGTGTGAATACTTATTTTGCTGCCATCTTTATTTTTTGTGTGGTTGAAATATTGCATAATTTTTTAGATCTCTGATTGCTTGTGAGCATATATCACAGGATATTACATTTAGAATGAAAATGTGGTATTTATACACAATGAAGAACTACTTTGCCATTAAAAAAAAGAATGTTAGTTTGATGCCTAAGTATTTCATTTTTTTGGAAGCTATCGTGAAAGGTGTCATTTTCATAATTTCTCTGTCAGTAAGTTTATTGTTTGTGTACAGGAATGCTATTGCTATTTTTAGTGTTGCTTTGTATCCAGCTACACTGTTGAATGTGTTTACTAACTCTAGTAGTCTTTTGATGTAGTTTTGGGGGTCTTCTATGTAGAGTATCATGTGTGTGCCAATAGTGACAATTTAACTTCTTCCTTTCCTATCCTTCTTTCCTTTATTTCTCTCTCTTGTCTGATTTTTCTGGCTAATATTTCCAGAACTATATTGAATAGGAGTGGTGATAATGGACAGACTTGTCTTGTTCCTGACTTTAGAATGAAAGCTTGCAGTTTTTGTCCATTTAATACAGCACTGACTGTTGATTTGTCATGTAAAAGACCTGTACATTGAAAATTATAGTACTCTATAAAAGGAGATTGAAGATGTCAGAAAATGGAGAGATATCCCTTGCTCTTGATTGGGAAGAACCAACAGAGTAAAAATGGCCATACTCCCAAAATTGTTAAACACATTTAATGCAATTCCAATCAAAATATTATTAGCATAACTCACAGATCTAGAGAAAACATTCCTAAAATTCATTTGGAAACAGAAGAAACCTAGAATAGCCAAGGCAGTCTTGGGCAACAAAGGCAAGGCAGGAGGCATCACAATCCCTGCCTTGAAATAATACTGCAAAGCTACTGTGATAAAATGAGCATGGTACTGGCCGAAAAAAAAAAAAAAAAAAAAACCAGACCTGAGGATCAGTGGAACAGATTAAAAGATTCAGACACAACTATAAAGACACTCAGCCACCTTATCTTTGACAAAGGGGCTAAACATGTTTACTGGAAGAAAGATAACCTCTTTAATAATTGATGCTGGAAAAATTAGCTTTTCACATGCTGAAGACCCATAGCTATCACCATACACTGAACTCAAGTCAAAATGGATCAGAGATCTAAATACTAAAATAGAAATACTAAATCTATTGGAAGACAAGGTAAGTAAAAATCTTGAAGACATAGGGATAGGCAAAGAGTTCATGAACAAAACAGAAACTGCACAGAAAGTACTTCAAAGAATCCACAACTGTCCCAGAAAGCAGCATCTCAGGCTGTCCGTTTGGGACCCGAAAGTCCCGGAACATACAGTGGCCTGAGCTGTTTGGATTGAAAGTCTGCGCAGACCTGCATCTCGGCGCGACTCTTTGGGACTGGTAAGCACGCCCTTCATCCGCAGGGAACTGCCTGGAGATCGGCATCTGGGCCAGGTCTGTTTGGGCCCGTAGCCCCACCCTTCACGCCCAGGAAGTCTCCCTGAAAGCAGCATCTCAGGCTGCCCGTTTGGGACCCGAAACTCCCGGACTGTACAGTGGCCTGAGCTGTTTGGATTGAAAGTCTGCGCGGACCTGCATCTC
>PVJX010017404.1:0-38396 GCA_004027295.1 Dolichotis patagonum
TCTATTTTATGTCTTTTATGTTTCTCAAATTTAAACATTTCATAAGAATGGAATAAGACAATACATGGAATAATATGATTGGCTTCTTTCACTGAGCAGATGTTTAGCCTAGTGTTGTCATGGTTCGTATACACTGGAACACACATCAGCACTTTATTTTTATTGCAGTCACGTAATGTAAAGGAAATATTTCCTGTTAGTAATGTATGATTTGTACTATTTGAACTGTTTGTACACGGCCTGTTGAAATCTAAAGTTGCCCAAGGACGGAACTGGGTAACTGGGTCGGGAAAACTGGGTCACGAGATAGAAACCACCCCCCACCTCATGACTAAGGAATTTACAACTTGAGCCTTTCCAGAGCATCTACTGCCCTTATTAGGTAGTGTCCACTACCCCGGTCTCGGACCCTCACCCTATGGATACTCTCCCCAATGAATACAGGATTGCCATTCAAACCAACCAATGCCATCTGCTTCTGTACCCACGCTTGCAAGGTCTCCTCCTCCCTTTGTTCAATAGCTTAAAAACCCTGCCCATGCTTAGCTCAGGGCTCTCTGTTCCTGCGTGCTCAGTGAGCCCCATGCATGCTTGGATAATAAAGACCCCATGCTTATTGCATGAGAAGGCGTCTGTTGGTGTCTTCCTTCACGCGACGGGCGTCTCGACCCTCACAGTAATACTTCACTTTATCTGTTGACATTTGGGTTGTTTCTAGCTTTGACAATGTTGCTTTAAATGTGCATTTTCATTTCTCTTAGACATATACTAATATTATTTGAGAACTGCCAGACTGTTTCTATATACTGTGCCATTAGTAGTCTCTGAGATGTTATTGCTTTCTCTACATCCTTGTGAACAACAATATTTGTCTGACATTTTTATTTTAACCATCCGGGAGTATCAAATGGTGTCTCATGGTTTTGATTTTCCTGATGACCAATGGCACTGAGCATCTATTCTTGTGCTTATTTAATATGTTATATCTTCCTTAGATAAATATCTATTCAGATCCTTTACCCATTTTAAATTGAATTATTTGCCTTTTTATTATTTTTTGAGAGTTTTTTTTTCCTACATGCTGGATACAAGTCTCTTATCAGGTACAGAACTTCATACATTTTCTTCTATTCAGCCCTTTTGCTTTTGCAATAGTGTCCTTTGAAGCACAAATACTTTTATTTAATTTTGAAGAAATCCAGTACATCTTTCTATTTCTCATGATTTTGGTGTCATATCTAAGAATCCACTTCATAATCCACGATCATGAAAATTTACACTACCTTTTCTTTTTAGGGTGTTATGACTTTAGCTCTTCTAGTTGCACTTTTGATCTTTTGAGTTAATGTTTATACATAATGTACAGGTTCAACTTAACTGATTTTTGGTTGCTTTCTTATTTGTTCTTTTGGAATATTCCAGTGTCATTTGTTAAAATGATTTTTTTCTCTTTTGAACAGTCTTGTCACCCTTGTCATAAATCTCCTGGTCATAGATTTATGGGTTTGTTTCTGGACTTTCAATTCTAATTCATCCATCTGTATATCTGCTCTTGGGCCTGCACCATTCTGTCTTGACTCCAATTGATTTACAGTAAGTTTTGAAATCAAGAAGCTTGGGCTGGGGATTCAGCACAGCGGTGTAAGCACCTGCCTTGTAAGCACACAGTCGTGAGTTTGATCCCCAGTACAAGAAAAAAAAAAAAGAAATCAAGAAGCTTAAAATAGAAACAAAGCTTTGTAAATAAGGAGTAGAAGAGGGGATGGATGTAGGGGATAGGAATGGATAAAAATAGGAACTAAGATATATCATGTACACGTACAAGTAAGATGAATGTGATCATTATGTTTATCTAAATTGTACCAATAAACTTGATTTAAAAATAAGAGTTACATCCTTCTACTTTGTTCTTCTTTTCCAAGATTGTCTGCCAAACTGGGTCTCTTTTGCAATTCCATTTAAGTTTGTAAATCAGTTTGCCAATTTCCACAAAGAAATCAAATGTTTTCTAAGTATTGAATCTACAGATTCTATCTGAACTCTGTGCAACCTACCTCAATCAATTTGGGAAATATTACCATTAAAACGAATTTAAGACTTCCAACTTATAAAGGGCCACAGAAATAGTTGTTTTAAACCTCAAGAACATGGTAGATGGAAAGTAAATATTATTCCTCCTTTGCATCCTTTACCATAACAAATAATGACCCACCATAAGATTGTAAACCAGACTATATTAGATCCTCAGTATCATGCATTGGAAATGCACAGAAATTTTGGTGAGATTTATATTAAAATATGGTTAAACTTAAAGACTTAGGTCCTGAAGCTATAGACATTATCTAGAAAAGTTACATACATGAAGAAAATATTACAGTCATCTCTTGGTATTGAGAGGGATTAATTAGTTCCAGAAGTTCTTGCAGATATCAAAATGTAAGGGCGCCCAACTCCATTGTAAAAAATGGTGTAATATTTTCATATAGCCTATGCACCTCCTCTATGTACTTTAAAATATCTCTAGATTACTTGTAATACATAATTCAATGAAGATGCTATATAGATAGTGGTTATACTGAATTGTTTAAAGTATGTAAGATGACAAGAAAAATACACCTATGTATTTCCAGTGCAGATCCAACCACCATAGGCCTAACTACATAGGCCTAACTACACAATAAAGACACAAGTGAACAAGTGCCAGAGAGAGAAAAAAATCTGTCAATGGCTTGGGGCTTACAACAGGGTACACCTACACATCAATGTATTTGTATGCCATCACCATACTGGCTTGGTGTATGGTGACTTGAAGTTTTGCCTTTAAGATCCCCTGCAACTTTAAAACCATGTTTTTTTTTTTACCTATAACTTATTGGATTTTCAGATATGAAAAACATGCACATGGAGAGTTAGCTGTACTCTATACTACAAAGGAATCTGAGCATGCAACAGTACTTCCAAAATATAGTTGAGATCTCTTACTTAGTAGTGTGCATGGGGTTTTTCTACTCTTCCATGATTCCAACATTTCTGAAACTTGATGTGAAGCAATGTGGGCCATCTGGTGAACAGTGAGGCAACCTTTTCTCCCTGTTTCATGGAAGCCAGGAAACATCTCGCTGGCCTAAGCTGTGAGTGTGGGAAGGCAACTCCATCCTGACCGCTGCTGTATGAATGATTCAGAGGACAGGCAGAACCCTGGATTATCAAAGAGTTGCTCACGGAGACTTGGACTTGAGCCCTAGAGAATACCTCAAACCGTCTAAATCCTAGAAACAGCTTCGGTTGGGTTGATTTGAAGAGAAAGGAGCATGTAAGCAGATCCTCCTCGCTCTACCCACCTCTCCCTTACTTCTGGGCTGATGTATATTCCTTGTTTCCCTGAAACCTCTCCGATCCTCCTGATCACCTCTCCCTCTTTGCTACAGTCTCCATGTTTCTCCTGGTTCTCTCATTTCTCACTTACTCTAATGGTACCAATTTCCAATTATAGGTAGCAACTCACAAATTCTAGGCTTCAGTGCCAGCCTTGACTATTGTTTTCATACATGCAGCTTTTCTAACTGGATGCTTCTGACTTGGCATTTTTCTTTTCATCTTTTCCTTCTCCCACCCTAACCTGTTTATCCATCTATATTTCCAATCCAGAGAAAGTCATCTTTATGAATCAGTCAAGCAAACCAGGAAACTAAGTGTCATCCCTATTTCCTGCTATTCCCAGATAATATGGTTAATACAAATAGTTACTGTTTCTTTTAGTCTTACTTTTCCAGAATGTGTAACTACGTAGAGCTGGAGACTTCATAGTCCTATACTAACTCTAACTGCCAATTAGTTCTCAATCCTGACTGATTCTGCTTATTATATTGTATATATTCCTCTGTGATGTGTAACAGATAGCCTCATTCTTTTATTACATTCACTGTACTCAGCAGTCTTTCAGTTTCCCCAATGCCTGCAGCAAAATCCAAACACCTCTTTGACATTTCTGCAAACCAAGCAAGTCTTTGGCCTTTACCTCTCTGTGTTAAGCTACACCTTTATTCCCTCTCAAAGTAAAATCTTGTGTATTGCTTTTCCTCTCTTCTTTTTCTTAGAACCAGATGTGCTACAAATTTTATATCATTGAATGCAGCTAAAACAATCGCTAATCAGGTGTTCTGTCCATGGTTAATCTTAGTATATTTACTGTTCCTGGAGGATTCATTTCAGTTTTCTTCAGCATCTTGCTGGTTTCCTCCTTGCTGTAGCTGTCACTGACAGAGATGAGTGTTGTGGGAAGATAAAAAATAGTCTCATAATTTCTGTCGACAAGGGATTGAGATGCTACATCAACATGGGGAGCAGGACTCTGGGAAACAATGGGCGAGCTTTACAGGCTCTTGGGCCAAGTACAAACAGGCTGATTTTCAAGTAGCAATGAATGCTACACACTGGAATCCTCCCCATGGAGCTATGCGGTTAATTAAGAACAAGTTAAGGGTTATCTGATCCTCCGTAACCATCAACAATCTATGCTGGTTGGCAAATTGAATTAAACAACAGGATCCTTTCTTGTAAAGAGAATTAAGATAAGTAAATAGGAAGGTATGCTAGAATTCTTTTGCTATGATGTGAAACGAAATATGAAAACATTTCATATTACAAATTATTTCCTGGAGGATGTATCAGATGCATAATATTTTAGAGTGTAATATTCTATATCATGTATTAATATAATTAATGTAGAGATATTGAATATAAAGTTCAAAACAGTGAAAAATTATATACTATAAAAATTAAGTCTCTTCCCCGGAATTAAACCTTTTCACAGTTTCTTGAGTGTTTATATCTATCATAAAATAGATCTTAAGCAACAGTTTTGTCAAGATAAACACATCATTTTCTAAACAACAATTATGTTGCTTGTTCTATAGTAGGCAGTCTATTAATGCTGATTAAACAAAACAGGAAAATTCCAGAAATTTTTAAGACAATTTTTTCTAAGTTGAAATTTCCCTTTGCTCATCATTCAAGAACAAAAACAACATGAAGTTACTGTAAAAAAGATACAAAAAGATAGATATAGCCTGAAATTTCTTGGCTTTAAAGCAAATAATATCCAAATAGAATAACAAATTCCATAATCTTCCCACTTTAAAATAGATATTTAATTCAGGACTGTATTTTTTTATTTCAAACCTTTGAATATTTCTTAGGTATGAGCTTGGAGCTCTAAAAAATGATATGAATCTTTCTAGGTCATTGTAGGGACTTCTGTCTCTGTGCATAAGGATAATGGGCCTTTTTAAGTAGATCAAGCAGGGAACAGGCCCTCTTAACCCCTGACATCAAGGTCTCAGCCACCATGTGCCTTCTTCATTTCTGTCACAAGCCAAGCATTGAGATCCTGGCCAAGACATGTCAAACTGAAACCTGTGTCATACGGAACATAATTCACAGTTTCCAGTCTAGTGATTTCACCTGATTTTCCTTTTTTGTGCATCAACTATATCAATATTTCAAAGTTAAACAAGTGTGTTGTGGATTGGCCAGGGTATAACTGGCACTTTAACACTGTTTCTATTGGAAAATTTATCCTGGGTGGTGAAGATACAGGTATTTTATACATGGTCTTCAATAATTTTCAGAGCCATGGTGTCTCAAGGGTCAGAAGTATGACATGGCAGGAGGAGACAGCCAAACCTTAGCATTCACCCTCAAGTGGACAAGTGGCCAGGCAGGAATGATTGTATCACACTTAGCAGTAGCTAAGAGAGAAAGAAAAACATCAAGAAACTGCAGTTACAGAGGTGGTGTTCATGAATACAGGCTTGAAACTATCTTCTCAAGTACAATTTCACAGGTCATGCCTATCTGGCAAATATAAGCTTTCAAGCCACAAAATTCAAATGTCAAAAAATTGATTTTCCTTTTTAGCCTGTTGTTAGACTTTTGTTTTGTTTTGTTTTTTGGTACCAGGGTTCAAACTCACGAGCCTGGCATGTGCTTGCCAGTCAGGTGCTTATGCCACTGAGCTAACTCCTCAGCTTTAGCCTAATTTTATAAATCTGATTTTTATTTCATAATATAATTTTCTATTTTGAGACTTCATTCATTCATATGGCAGAAATTTTAATCATGTCAACTAGGAATAAACTTAGTCTGTGTTTTCTTAGTTGTTCAAGTCAATTTCAGGATTTTTCCCCTTCTCTTTCTTAACTGGTGGCACACATGTTTTGAAAGGAACATATACACATAATAATGTCATAGTAATTATGAACAGCAGTGATACTGGCCTACATATTGTATGGAGGAAGAGGGCAGAGTACAAATGTGATCCCCTTTTATGTGGAACACTAGTAGATGACAAAAGCACCATTTCAAATCAAAAAGGGAAAATATGACTTATTTAGCAAATAGCACTGGTATGACTGAGTAGTCATCTAAAATATTAGTCTGTAATATGGATTTTACATAAAAATACCTTTCAGGATGAAAAAGTCTAATGTAAACATGAAAGTATAGAAGTTATAGAAAAAACGCAGATGGAATGTGCTCAGAAATAGAAAAGTGTAGATCTGTTTGCACTTCGTGAATGTTGTACTATGTTCATGTCACCTAGTCAAATATTTATATTTACATATAAAGTGAAATAATAAAATAATTTTTTCTCATGAAATATCCAAGTCTAACTTGAACCTCAAACACTAAATTTTAACTCATTTCTTTCCAGCTTTATTTCCTTTTTTGGTTTTGTTTTTTGTTGTGAGACAAGTTCTTCCTGTGTAGCCCAGCCTGGATTCTAACTCACTGTGATTCTCCTGCTTCAGCCTCCCAAGTGCTGGGGTTACAGGTGTGCACCACCACACTTGATTCGGCTTCACTTTTGCTGTAACAACACAACTGAAGACGGTGAATCTCAAACACTCTTGCTGCTCTCTGAGTGGGAAAATGAGCGAGAGGAGTTAGAGCAAAAAGAATTGCTGGAACTGAGAAATGAAATACAGTAGATAATATTTCAAAATATTTACTTGTATTCTCCTTACCTTTTGCTGAGGCTATTTCACCTTAATCATCTAGTGTATGAAGACAAGGACCACAGCTCTGAGTTTCTCAATCAGCAAATCTATACTATTCCATTTTACTCACAAATGTAAGCACCATGGGAGAAATGGAGTTGTTTTGTGTGTTTTGCTCTTCCCATTCCATTCCATAGTTGGCACAAATTAAGGTATTATCATATGGAAAATGTCATTATGTTATTAGATGATGCAAAACACCAAAACCATGAAAAGGAGGATAGACTGTAGATCAAAGTAGACTTTCAAAACTTTGTTTTAAATAGTCTTACTATTAATATGCCTAAAGAAGTTATTAAAGGGTCTCACAAATTTCAAGTTAAAATTTTTTTTTAATCCTGGAGGAACTGGAGAAATAGCTCTGTGGTACAGTGCTTTGCCACCCTGCCCAAAGCACTGGGTTTATCCATAGTATCAGAGTATCAAAGAGCAAATGAAAGATAGAAGAGAGTTTAATTCCTGAACTATAAGAGGTAAAAATTATGATGTTTTACAATGCTCAGAATAGAAGTAGAGAAAAACTAAAACTTGGTGGAGGTAAATTTTATAAAATTTGGTTAATTGTGGAGGTATACTATATTCATGGATTGGAAGATGAAGCATAACTAAAAGGTCAATTAAACTCAAATTGATTTATAGGCTTAAGAAAATCTCAAATATCCCAGTAGGCTCTTTCTTTCATAGAAATTGACAAGCTAACTCTAAAATTTATACCTATGTGCAAACTACCTCGAACTACAGTGATGATTTTTACAGAGAACAGCTGGAGACTCACATTAATTGATTTCAATGAAAACAATTTACTAGGTGTAAGGATAGACATATAAACCAGAGTCTTGAAATAGAGCTATGTGTGTAAGATCGAGTAATGTTTTTGAAAAAAAAAATACTAACGTAATTTAACTCAGAAAGCAAATTTTTTCAACAACTTCGAAAGATATTTGATATCCATATGCAAAAGTAGTAATGTCTATCCTTAATCTCACAGGACATAAAACTTTTAAAAAATTGAATAATAGCTCTAAATGTAGATGCTAAAAATTGAACTTCTAAAAGAAAACCATTAATCATGCTATGATGTCAGGAGCAAAAATCATGAAAAAACAGATAATTGAAATTCATCAAAATTAAAATACATCAGAGAGTTAGTTATCGTTTGTTTCTCAGCTCTAAAGCTGTCTTTCTACTTAATTCTGGCTTTGTAATGGAGGGAGCATCTGTGACTTTTTTGTTTTGTTTTGTTTTGTTTTTTGCAAACCAGGGCAATGTTGAGTTTCGTCAATAGAGGGCGCAAAAGTAACGCTGCAAAATGATAGAAGCAGGAACTTCCTGGTCTGAAGGAACTTTGGTATAGTGCCTATACCAGGAACCATCTCTCCCATATACAGCTAAATTCAACTTTAAATTAATTAAAATTAAATAAAGTTAATAATTCAGTTCCACAATGTCCAAGCCACTTTTCAAACGCTCAATAGCCAAAGTGGTCTGTGGTTGTCACATTGGACAAAGCAGATACAAAATATTTAATCATCATCAAAAGTTCTATTCAACAGCTCCGCTTTGTATCTTTAGTGTGTTAATGTATATAGCCCGTATTTTTTTCCAAACTCATCAAATTTTACACTCAGAACTAGTAAATTTTTTGGTATGTAAATTACATACCAATAAAAAGTTGGAAAGTCCTATTACTCTTTAATTTTATTAAACAGGCATTCATTGGCTATCTAGGGCTTTACTAATTTCATTACTATAATTATGCTATTAATAAAAGAAAGACACCAAAATTGTTCCCTTCCTTAATTTTGCGTTTTGGACCAAAGGTAAATAGTGCTGAGTGAGTAGTCTTACATTTAACGTTTATTTTTAGTTTCCTTTTTTTTTTTTTCCCAGTACAGGGGATCAAACTTAGGACTGAGCATTTGCAAGGCATGTGCTTATGCTGCTGAGCTAAATCCCCAAGCCTAATTTCCATTTTTAAACTACAGTTTTCCCTCTTACCTTTGCTTTGAGAGTAAAAAAAAATGTACTCTTTGGAGATTTAAACAATTATATAATGTTGTTTCAATGCTTTTCATGAATCTTAATATGCTACAAGGACTGTCAAGCATTTACAAGTGTTTTTCTAAAGTGGTTTAAACAAGTATTAAAATTATTGGATGTATGAAATAAACCTTCTTCTCTAGTTTAATTTCCATATTTTAGATGATTTTTTCTCTCAGAAAAATGAAGAGCTTTTGAGAGGAAAAACAATGGAGGCACCTCGGAGGGGTGGGGGTTGGGAAGAGACAGGGTCAATTTTGTTTAGCAAACTGTATCCTGAGCATTTGAATGGCACATTATGTTAACTGGAAAACTCATATATATGTAATGTCCATATTAGGCAAAGTCAGAGATAGAATGTAGATTACTAGTGCTTACAGCTAGTAGAAGGGTATAGATTACAGAGTTGTTAGATAATGGTAGGGAATTTTTGATATAATGGAAGCATTGTATATTTGTGGTGATGGCTACATATATGTACTGATGACAAGACATGATTTTTTCATCTTTACCTCAGTGCAAAAGGCATACATACTTAGCAGAAATCGAACTCTGAATTTAATCTTTTCTCAAATACTATGTTGCTAAGCTACAATGTTCCACAGGTCAGGTGTATCAAAGGCATTTTGGACTTTAGACATAACCTAAGGCTAACTGAAAATAAAATGAACCATACATTTTAAATAGGTGAATCACATAGCATGTGTCATATTTCAAAAACCCTCCTAAAAATAAAAATTATTAATCTCGAGTAGTAAATCAAAGTCATCAACTCAGAGTGAAAATGAAGTGAAACTAAAAGATTTTTTAAATATTGTTTTATTTTAAATAGAATAAAACAAAACACAACAGAACAAAGCAAAACAGAATAGAACAATGCAAGCAACACAGGACTTCAAAACAAGACAACAGGAAAGCAACAGTGGCTACCATAATGTGTCTTGCTTTCTTTGAAATAGTTGTCCATATCTTCACACACAACAATATCAACATAACAAAGTAGTATAAAACCAATCAAAAGAATGAAAGCATTACAGTATTTCAACACCAGATAATAGGAAATGAACAATGGTTTCTATAATGTCTCATTTTCTTCAGAACAGTTGTCCATACTATCACACATAATAAAAAAAACAAAACACAACAGAATAAAACCAATTAAACAAACAAATGAAAACATTATAGGACTTCAAAACAAGGTAACAGAAAACCAATCATGAATACCATAATACATCCCATTATGTTCAAAATAGCTGCCCATATCATCAGACACAGTAAAATCTAACAAAACAAGACAGAACAAAACCTAGCCTAACAAAATTGTGAAAGCAATACAAGAGTTAAGCCAAGACAGTAAGAAGTTAACAGTGTCACTACCTTCTCCTCCCAGGTGTTTCCTCCCCTATCACTTTTATAATATATATTGTGCTTTTTTGATACAACTCCTTCTGTTTTTTATGCTAGGGTTCACCCATATGAGTTCAAACTGTTTCACCCATGAACATGATCTCCAGTTGCATCCATTTACCTACAACAGCCTCAAGATTATTCTACTTTATAGTTGGGCAACTTTCCATGGTACGAAAATACCATAACTTTCTTATCCATTCTGTGGTTGATGGGCAAGTTACCCTTGCTTTTTTTCTGATCTCCTATTGTATGGAACAATTGCTTTCTCTTCTTTGATTTTCAGTCTATAAATTTCAAGTTAAATGTGTTTCTTTTTTAAGTTTTTTAAATTTTTTTTATTAATTTGAAGGTAGTAAAATAGAACAGAACAGGATGGAATAAAGCCAATTGAGACAGTGTAGTGAAACTGGTACAACACTTCATAGTAGGTTACCAGGATAACAGTAATAGGTACCATAGTATATATCGCTATCTTCACAATAGTTGTTCTTTCAATCAGGTATAGCAAAATCGAAGGAAATACAGATTATGGAACTTATCAAAACAATATTGAATAGAACAATTCCATTAATCAGGACAAAGCAAAACAGTGATACAAATATTTGCCTTCAAAGAGATGATAGAAGGAAATCCCCTTATTTGCTAAATTACGTATGGTCAACCTCCCAAGAGATGCTTAGCTCTCTGGCTCCCACTTGCTAATTGGGGGGAAGGGGAGATGGCATGTTTGATTCTCAGCCCACATGTCGGTAGACTCACAGCCACTTACCCTGGTAAGCAGCAGGCTGGTTGTGCAGTTTCCCAGCACCTTAAATTCCAACATGGCATGGATCTCAGGAGACGCTGCTGCTTCTCACCTTGGGACGGCCAGGGCTTGCCAGACCACAGCCGCTTAACAGGGCAGCTGGCTGGTTGCTCAGTTTCCAAGTGCCCTTGAAACTAAAAGATTTTTTAATATGGGGTGAGGAATAAAAACCTAGTATTAGTGACTGAGACACTGAGCTTACATTCCAGGAATTATAGTGTGCCCATTTGAGATTTATATTCAAAAATTTGAAATTAATTTCTCTAGCACAACTCAAATCACAAAAGAAGTAAGTGTTCAGATTCAACCAGGTTTTGTTAGGATTGCACATTCAATGAGAGAGCATCAGGGAGTGATCGTAACCATGCACCATGGCATCATGGTTAGAAAAGAGGTAAGAGGAAGGACGAGGTCTGTGTGTTGGCAATAGATAGAAGGCCAAGTTGAAAAATTGTGGCAGTGGAACGGGCTATTAATAGAATGAGTAAACACAAATAACTAGAATGTGGTGACCAGAAACAGGTTGTTTAGAACTGAGATTATGGAAGTGATAATGACAAGACACACAATATGGTCACAGAAATGGCTGACCAAGAAGGTGTAGAAAAAACAGGCCCTGAGACAGAGGTGGTTAAGAAACTGAGACGCTGGGGTATAGAATGGGTCATCCATGTAAAGGATGTTCTCATCAAAAATGATGACAGAGGTGAAGTGACCAAGGATAGTAATCCAGGACCTAGGACTGAGCTCGTCAAAGAAGACAGAGTAACTAGGAGATAAGAATGAGAGCATTAAGCAGGTAGAGCAGCTGGTATAGTCAAGTGGCATGAGTTTCACAATCATAGAAGGAAGAGGAAAATTATTTCGAGGTTTTGCTTGTAAGGAAGAAAGATAATTGACCTTCTAACCACTGTACATATGAGACGGGAGGGGTGGAGAGTAACTTCTGTTTTAAAAATTGTAGGGAAAGCAATGTTCTCGGAAGATTTCTCAGTTCCATTCATTCCTTCAGGCAAAGATGATAAGGGACATTTCAAAGGATATTAAAGATCCAATGGAATTTGTTGATCAGATATTTTAATGAATTCAAGAGGAACATTTAGAAAGGAAGGTAGAGTGGGTTGCTAGGTTCTATTCAGGCATGTGCTGAGCAGAGTGGGGAAAACAGGTGATCAGGAAGCTTCAGACTTCTAGGAGGGAGGAGGGAGGACCCAGAGCACCATGCTGGGTCAGAAGCACTTTCCCAGGGACAAGGCATTCAGAAACTTTTCCTTCTAAACAATTTGTGGAGGCTTCCAAGTAAGAAGAGGAGTAAAGCAATTCCCTGGGGTCTGATAGTCAACACAGCTTTGAAATTGGGGTTTAGCTAGAACTCGTTTAATAGTATAGGAACACTTAAAGCACAGAAACAGAGACACTGGAAATGAGAGACATCCAGAGATGCACAAAAGCTGGGTGATTTGTGAAAAATCACTGTTATTTCTCTGTTAGAAGCTCTTCACCTGGTTCTGGTTTCTTTAAGAGAGAATTGACAATTGTTAAATCCTTAGTGTGGTCTTTGTGTCCTAAACGCTTGCCAGTCACTGGTGAAGGTGGTGAATTGAATGTTGGGAGACTTTTTTCTTCTGCATTCATTGAAATTCAGATTGGATTTTCTGAGCTTTTTGTCATACTTGGACTAAAACCTTAGTCTTTAGTTTTCAGTAATTGAGCTCTCTATTAACTCTTATTACAGTATAATGAGAAATATTGTACAGAGGAAATGTAGTTAATTTTCCATAACTACCAAGAAAAACTTTCACAATGCATTGTACTCCATAAACCAGTGAGTAAACAAAGAGACCTAGTAAACAGACAAGGGTGTGCCATAGCTGTAAATACTATTGACTACATAACAAAAATCTCATTATGAATTAAATTACTGTACACTTACAGTTTGAACAGTGCTCTATGAAACAAACACTTCATTAACACTCTACATTGGAAATGGTAGCAATTCTTACCTTCAGGGTGGATTTTGTCCTTGCATTGAGGAAAATGTGGTATGAACGGTGTAAATAATGAAGGGATAACTTATTTGAATAAGGTCCTTTAATCCAGTGGGCTATTTTCAAACATTTGGAAAATTGTAGTTACAATACTTGAATAATTCCAATGAATGTGTGAGTGACTGATAATGATTTATCAGAGAATTCATGAGCATGTTCCTATTTTCCTATGTATTTGTTCTTGAATATTCTTCAATGCACAGCCCTGCTACGCTCCTGATCGTTAGTGATACACTTGTAATCTATGTGCTGCTGACACCAGATTGCCCTCCCTCCAGTTGCCATAATAAATTCAGTACCTGCAACCAAATGTTGATTTCCTTTGAAGTTTGCAAGGGTCATTTTTAGTGGGACAAATTACATGTTAAAGATGTAAATGAGATAACTTGTTACATGGAATTAACGGGCTTTCTGATTGGTGTGCATTCTCAGACCCAATTGTAAATGATCAACAAACACATAAAATAATTTAGTTACAGACAGACATAGAAACAACAAGTAAGCTAGCAAATCATGGTGTAGCAGAAGATGTTCCCGCCCACCCCATACCTGCACCAGCCGGTATGCTTTAGTTTATTAGTTGCTCAGGCAGTAGTTCTGGTTACAGTTCATGTTGTTTTGTTTCTTAGAAGTGGCTGGTCACTGTGATGCACATTGTAAGAACCAATCCCCAGTTGACAAGCCATTCTGCCTCTGTACTTCCTGCTTGCTTATCCTATGTAAGCCCTAGACCACCAGGGATCAGGGCCTGACACTTCGAAGACCAGTTGATTCCTACTCAGTGCCCGTCCCAATGTCAAATAAATTTGCCTCAAAATCCTGTGTGTCGTTTCTGTATTTTTGTTTGCCATAGCAATGGTGCAGCAGCGATTTTATAGTCAAAACTCTTTAGAAAGGTAGAAATAATCTATTACAAGCTTGTTTTGAAGATGAGTAAAGGGGAGATGCATTGAAGTTTTTAGTTACTAGGGAAATCTTAAATATTTTTTGTGTTTGTGGAATATCAATTCTGCAACTTGGAGCCATTGGCAATTTTATAAAGAACAGCTTTTTTACAGAATTAATAGATGCTTGGAGAACTTAAAATTTGTTATATTTGCCAAAATTGGTAGAAACAGTATTCCTATGACTTCTTTCCCTTGTTTGTTTAGATTTCATAAATCAAAATATGTTTGGAAAATTCACACAAGAGTAAGTGCTCTTTCTATACTTGAATGTCCTGGTTTATTCATTAAGAAATATTTATAGGGTTTATGCTTTGTGTCAAGTACTGCCCCAGGACTGTGGATACAGACAGACACAGGAAAGACCAAGTTTCTACTTTATAGCTTCGCGTCCTAGTGTGTCCGAGCTCACCCTGATGGAGTGCTTAATTAACACCAGGCATAGGTCTAGTGCAAGAGACATATGAATTCACTTAATCTCCACAAAAACTATATATGGTAGATACTATTTTTTCACCCTGATTTCACATGTAAAATATCTGAAAATCAGAGCGGTGAAAGTCCCTGCCCCATAGTCACAAGAGTCAATGGTTTCAAATCCATGCAAGTACAGTAAATACCCAGCAATGTTTCTATGATGTGTTTATGACTATGATGAAAGAGAAATAGGAGTCAGGTTTGTTGATGGAATTCCACAGGGGCAATTGTTTTACCAATGATTAAGTGTTTTGTTTTACCAATGATTATCATAGTTTAATGTCCATTGCCAATTAAAACAATTTTCATATGTGTTGCTTGAATAGTTAAGCAACTCTTACTATGTTGGATAATTGTTTTAGAACTTAGTGCATAAAATGTAGTGTATAAAATTTTCAAGCTAAATTTCCTCTGTGTAATTCCACTGTCATGTTACTTTTCAAAACAAATATTATAATTATCTGTTTATATGCTTTTCTTTCATAGTATAATTCTAAGATTTAAAAGAGAAGAAAATTTTAGAAAGGGTGAATTGAAGGACCTTGATAAACAGTGCCATCTTAGACATTCCTAAATGGCAGTAGCGAGCTTTAAGCTTTCAGATGTGTTTTTTACAATGCATTTTAATTGATACAGAGTAACTGTACATGTTTATGTAATATAGTGTGATATTTCAAGTCATAAATACAGTGTGTAATGACGAGAGCAAGTTAATTGGCATATCTATTACTTTAGATATATCTGATGTCTTTGTATTGATATCACTGAATATCCTCTCTACTAGTTATATTGAAAAATATTCCATCATGCGTATATAGATTTTCTTTATCAATTCATCTGATGGATACCTAAATTGACTCCAAATTTTGACTTTTGTGAATAATACAACAATAAACATATGAGTCTAGATGTCTCTTCCACATACTGACTGCATATCCTTTGGAATATATACGCAGTAGTGAGTATATCACTATATCACGTGGTAATTCTATTTCTATTGTTTTGAAGACCCATCATACTTTTTTTATTGTTCCTATACAATTTTTTATTTTCATTAGCAGTGTATGAAAGTTTCTTTTCTTCAAACCCTCCTCAGAATTTGTTATTTCTTACCCTTTAGTTAACAGTTATCCTAAACTTGGTGAGATAATTTGCATTTTACTGATCTTAAGTGATACTGAAAATGTTTTTATATACTCATTGACCAATTTATATGTCCTTATTTGAGAAATGTCTATTCAGGTTATTGGCCCATTTTTTAAAATCAGGTTATTTTTTCTTCTGTTACTGAGTTCCTCAAACCCCTTATATATTCCAGAAATTAATCCCTATTAGATGAAATAGTTTAGGAAATATTTTCTCCCATCCTATAGTTGTATCTTTACTCTGTTATTTCATTTGCTATACAGAACCTTTTAGTTTGATGCAATTCCATTTGTTAATGTTAGCTTTTGTTACCCATGTTTTTTGGAGACACATTAAAAAATATCACTTCCTGGTTCAATGTATAGAAGAATTTCTTGTATATTTTCTTCCAGAAGTTTCATAGTTTTAGTCTTACATTTAAGTCTTAGACCTTGAGTTGAATTTTTAAATAGTAAGAGATGGGTTATAGTTTCTTTTCTGGTTTTTTCTTTTTTGGCATATGTATATCCTTTTTACCAGCATCACTTACTGAAAATACTTTTATTTTTAAAATGCATGTTTTTGTTGCATTTTTTGAAAATCAGATATATTTCCAAAGAAATTACATTACATCTAGTTGCCATAATACAAAGAAATATGATTAGTGGCTTATTTTTCATGCTATGTTATGATTTTGAGATTGCTTATTCATGTAACTTACAAATTTATGCAGTTTCAGAGCTATAAAAAGAAAATAGTGTTGTGACTAGAGAAATGAAAAAAAGGAGGCATTAGATTATTTGCTTCCTGTTGAAGTAGCCAGTCTGAGAAGGTTAGGAGAAAAAGAGGATTAAGGCTATTTTAAAACTGTACATTGAAACATCCACACACTTAAATAGAGGTATGTGAAAGAGAATAAAGGAAGGATCTGAAGAGTAAACATTACCTAGCAAGATTTCATGCTACTGTCACGAGGGTGAGAGGAGTGATTATATCCTTAGACAAGTTTTCCAGCTGTATAATTTTAGAGCACTCTCTTGGGAAACAAATGGCAAAAACAAGAAGCCCGAGGCCCCATTTATGTCCTTGCTCATGCACGGAACTGAGGCACTGGTTGGCTCCTGTCCTGTTCTGCAAGCATCTGGGACTGATCTGCCAAGCAGGGGATGGAGGGTTCCAAAATGACTTGCCGTAGCCCAGACCAAATTATATTTTTCTGTTAGTATCTGGAATAGAACTTGAGATCCTTAAGATTTTACATTATTTCTCCTTCAATAGATTTTCAAACAGATGACATTTAAATTATTAGCCTTTCCTCTTGCTTTTTCATGACTGGGCATATTTATGAGGACAACTGAAACTTTAAATCTCTTTCTTTCTATGCCAGTAAGGACAGCAGAAGTGGCAGCAATAGTAAGCCTCGGCATCTATTATTGATTCGATGACCAATCCTTTCATACCCAAGTAAGCTCATGTGACAATAAGCAATTGTTTGGGGCACCATTATCACTAAAGGCCAGCCAACAATTTGATTATAAAATCTTCTGAGGCAGCTTGCAATTTGCTTGTTGTAATTAAACCTCACCAGCCCAGATTGCAGAGGGAAAATCTTGGTAATTTTCCACTGATCTGTCACTCTATGACAATGTTCTCCTGTGGATTTGTTATCAGGCATCAAAACAATATTTAATGCCAGATAGTTGGCATAACAATGATCTTGAGAGACAGTTTGAATGTTCGTCAAGTTAAATTAAAATTACTGTGCTCATGTATCTCTTGCACGATCAAATCAATGTGTTCACCCTTTGCTTTATCGACTTAGCTCCATCTTGGTGGCAGTTGGCTGACATCGGTAGTCAATGCTGTATGTTGGCAGGGGATTGGGTCTGATTTCATTTCTTAATTTTTTTTCTTTTTAAAAAAATTTTGGATGAGGATAATAACAATAATGGAACTAACAGACATACTAATACAAACTAGGATCATTAAAAATTCTGAAGCAACATTTTTTTAGCCTCATTTATCTCTTGAGGGAATTTAGGATATAGCTAATAATGGCAACGGTAACCATTCATTGAACATTTACTCTGTGCTAAAACTCTATTCCCTCAGCTACCTAGAATGCATTCTGTAGAAGAAGATCATAGACAGGAAACTTGCCAAATACCTTGGCCAGTAAATGGTGCATTGGTGATTTCACCTCTGGTCTACCTGATTCTGGAGCCCATGTCATAAAATGTCCTGCCACAAACTACTCTCCTCACTACCAAAAAGTAATTTCTTTTTCTCATAGTCAATTGAGTACCCATTCTGATAACTCCTTCACATTCCATTTCATTCTTTCCCTCCTGTATCCTCCAGCTTCCCAAAACTCGGGTGATCATCCTCTGACCTCCAGCCTTGAATCTACTATATCTGACCTCAGTCATCACATTAGTCTGTTCATTACCTATCTTAACCCCTTCTCCCACACAGAAAGGTAAAATCACTCTACTAAGGGGAAGTCCCTGCATACAAGTGCACAGTATATGTTTGATTTTTTAATGTAACCTTAGAGTTTACTCCTGTGATAAGAGATAGTAGGTTAGTGATCACTATAGTTTGTCAGTAATTGAGTTGTACTTGAAACTATTATTATTAATAACTGTGCTACTTTAGCCAGGATGTCATACATGTTTTAAAGATTTTTTCCTTCCCTGTGTGATAACACTGTGATTGCATGGGGTCATAATCATTACCATAGCCCAATGCCAAAGAATTAGGAGAGTAGCCAAACAGTAATTTTTCATCCTTTACAAATTGGGAAGGTAGGTTCTTGGGATAGCTATAAAGAACTACCTACATCTAGAGGACATCCCTGAAGAATGGACATCTCCTAGAGAAGCCTCAATACTAATGATAAAGCTATATATCATAAGAAATTGGTAAGCATCACCATAGAAAACAAAATTTAAAAAGATAAAATAGAAAATGACAAGACACAGAAGCAAAATGCAGTCCCAGACCCCCAGGCCACCAAGGACAAGCCTGGAATTTAATTAGATAGATGGAATTGGGAATCAAACACTGGATCTTTCTGAAATGATAACAACAGAAGTGAAAAAAACAAATGGAAAAGACTATAAAAAACTAATCTCTCAGATACTAAAAAGAAATGGAGCTTGAAATCAAAGATATTAAAGACACAGATAAAAGACTAGAAAACTTAGAAAAATGACAGAAACAAAAACAGCCCAATAGGAAAGAAATGAAAGCCATGAAACCAACCCAAACAGAAATCCAACCTCCACTGAAAGTATATGCAACAGATTGAAGGAAGGGGAGGATAGAATTTCAGATTTAGAGGACAGAATTGCAGCTAGTGATAATGAGAAGAAAGATAATTTAAAAATAGAAAGAGATCATGAAAAAACAACCAAAGAGCTACAAAGTGAAGCAAGAAGAATAGTGTAAGTTTGATTGGGATCAGTGAAAAAGCTGGAGACAGCACAAATGCCATTAAAGAAAACTCCTCAAAGAAATACTGGCAGAAAACTTTCTAAGCATGGATAAGGAAATTGACATTTAAATAAATTAAGGAACTCCAAACTGCCATGCAAAATAAAACTACACAAAGACATAAAAATCAAGACTCCTGAAATTCAGCACAAGAACACAATATTAAAGGCTATTAGAGAAAAGAAACAGATCACCTAAAAACATAAGCCCTTCAAAAATATGACAGACTTCTCAACACAAACTTTCAAGTCAAAAACAGCTTAGAGTAAAGAGTTTCAAGTCTGGAAAGAAAACTTCCAACCCAGATTGATGTACCCTGCAAGACTATCTTCAAAATTAATGAAGAAATAAAATATTTCCATGGCAAAGAACAATCAAAGAAACTTATGAACTCCAAACCAACACTACAAAGAGTACTGAAAGACATTCTAGACAGATATAAAAATGACCACAGTCTCAAAAACAACAGAAAGAAATCACCAGTTAGGGCAAACAATTAGAGGGGAAAATCAGGGAACCAACAGCTAGAAAATACCATGACAAAGATAAGCCAATACATATCACTTATAACCATCAATGTAAATGGTCTCAATTCACCAATCAAAAGAAACAGACTGGCAAATGGATCAAGAAACAAAATCCAACAAAATGCTGTATACAAGAAACACATCTAAATAAAAAAGAAACCCATACACTGAAAATCAAAGGATGAAAAACAATACTCCATGTAATAAGAATCCAGATAAAAGCATGACTAGCTATTCTGTTGGCAGACAATGTGAACTTCTAACCAAAAATTATCCAAAAACATAAAAAAGGTCACTACATACTTGTTAGGGAAAAGCCTCATGAAGAAGAGATTAAAAATCATAAATATGTATGCACCAATACAAGAGCACCCAGCTATATAAGACAATTGTTAATAGATATGAAAAATCAAATCAGCAAAAATACAATTTAACAGAGAACTCAATAATCTGTTGTCATAAAGAGACAGATCACCTAGATTAAAAAAATCAACAAAGAAATATCAAAACTGAACCAAACCAGCGAACAAATGGACTTAGTATATGTTTTTAGAGTATTCCATTCAGCATCATCAGAAGAAACATTTTTTTCAGCAGCACATGGTATGTTCTCTAAAATAAACCATATACTCAACCACAGAACATGCTTAAGTAAACACAAAGGAACTGAAATTATCCTGTGTATATTATCTGAGCATAGTGCAATAAAATTGGAAATTAATGAAAAAGGAAACTACAAAACTTCATGAACACATGGAACTTAAATAACACCCTCCTAAACAACCAATGGGTCACAAATAAAATAAATTAAACAATACAACTAAACTAGAATTCAAATACGATATACCAGAACTTATAGGATGCAATGAAAGCAGTCCTAAGAGTGAAAGTTACAGCAGTGAATTGTCATATCAGGAAAACAGAATGAGCACAACTAGCTTAAGATTATACCTCAAGCTTTTAGAAAAAGAAGAGCATGACAAACCCAAAGCCAACACAAGGAAGTAAATTATAAAAATCAGAGCAGAAATTAACACAATGAAGACCAAGAAAATAAGACCAAAGAATTAATGCATCAGAGTTGGTTCATTGAAAGAACAAAACAATTGATAAGTTCCTAGCCAACATTATTTAAAAAAAGAAAAAAAGGGCTCAAACTTGTATACTGAAGAATGAAAGGGGTAAAATCACTACATATCCTATGAAAATTAAGAAAATTATCATTATCTTCAAAAATCTATACTCTCATTGAAAGTAAAACACAGAAGAAATGGACAGATTCCTGGACACATATCAATTGCCAAAGCTGAACCAAGAAGGCATAAAAATTCTGAATAACCCAGTATCAGTTAATTAGATTGAAAATATAATTTAAAACTTACCAACAAAAAAAAGCCCAGGACCTGATGGATTCACAGCTGAATTCTACAAGAAACATAGAGAAGATTTAATGCCAATACTCCTCAAACTCTTTGATGAAATTAAAAGGGCAGCAATATTTCCTAACTCATTCCTGGAGGCAATTATTATCCTATACTAAAACCAGACAAAGACCCAACCAAAAAAGAGAACTACAGGCCAATCTCCCTAATAAACATACATGCAAAAACCCTCACTATCGCCACTCCTATTCAATATAGTTCTGGAAACATTAACCAACGCAATTAGACAAGAGAGAGTAATAAGTGGAATAAGAATAGGAAAAGATGTTATCATTATTCTCAAATACCCTACATAGAACACCCCAAAAACTCCACCAAAGGACTCCTAGAGTTAATAACCAAATTCAGTAGTGTAGCTGGATACAACATCAGTGCTCAAAAATCTATAACATTTCTGTACACAAACAAGAATCTCACTGAGAGAGAAATTAGGGAAATCACACATTTCACCTCCCCAAAATGAAATACTCAGGAATCAATCTAGCAAAGGAATTAAAAAATTTATGTGTTGAAAATTATAGTACTTTGAAAAAGGAGATCAAAGAGGATATCAGAAAATGGAAAGTTACCCCTTGTTCATGCGTAGGAAGATCTAACAGTGAAAATGGTCATACATACAAAATTGTTATACAGATTTAATACAATCCTGATTTAAACAACTAATTTTAAAACTAGGGATAAATGTAAAACATTCCATCTGCTGATTTTAGCTTAAGAACAGTCTTAAAACTTAATAGATCTTTATGAAAGCTAATATTTAATATTTCAATTTGCGTTCTGTATTATAACTAGATTGGAGACAGAAACGAAGTAAAGGAGAAAAGAAATGGATAGAAAGGATTGTGAAACTGAAAGGAAAGGAATATTGATCTGGATGAGGAAAAGCAGGTATGGAAACAATATCTAGAAACATTGAGTGGCAGCCTGTGGAAAGCTCTCACACTATTTCTGACCACTGCCTCTGGGAATTTTCTCTCACATGTCTATCTCAGTCAATGTCTTCCTTTTAACATGACCAGTTCCTATCTTTCACTGACTTCATCACCTTTGCCTTTACCCACACAGCCCTCTTCTCTCTCATGGAAATAGCCTTCTCGAGCTATCCATCACTTATTGAAGTAGTGACTGACTTGATAGACAAGATCTGAAGACCCATTTGCCAGGCTTCAGTTGACAGACCCTGGGATATGATGTAGCACAAAATAGAGTCCTTTCCTCATCTAAATTAACAAATGACTACAAATTAATTGTGAGCAGGTAGATGTCTAAGATCCTCTTTTATAATCATAACTGAGTCAATTTAGAATACAGACCTGATGAACTTGTTCATGGCATCATATCAATCACTAAAGTGACTGTATTCATTTTTTTCAACCCCTTGTTTTTTCCTTTGTAGACAACAGTCACTAGCCTCATTTCTGTTTTTAACTTGCATTATGCCAGCTTGTTACACAACTACACTACTACAAAGTCTGCATCCTTGAGTGTCACCAATAGCGTCCTTATTGAGAAATCCAATGTTTCTTTTACTCTCACACTTGATTCTATATGTTAATTGTCTCTTCCATCTTTTTCTCCAAACTTCAAGTTATTTATTTCTGTAACTAAAACTCAAATCTTCTTTCCAGTTCAGAAAAACTTCATCTCAAACTGAATGAGCTCAATTTGAGAACTTTGTCTCAAATGAGATGAGATGCTAAACTTAGGGTCAGCCATTCAATGGTAAGTTGAGGTTTTTCTGATGGTATTGTATCTACAGATCATAGACTTTATTCTTTTCATTTTAAAATATGTATACCAAAAGAAACCACAAAAACTCCATGAATATATGGAAATTAAATAACACCTTTTTGAATAACAAATGAGTTACAGATGAAAGTAAAGAAGAAACCAAACAGAATCTACAACTAAAGGATAATAGTGACACAACATAGCAGAACTTAATGGAACACAAAGAAAGCAGTCCTCAGGGAAATTTGCAGCAGTGAATACTCATATAAGGAATACAGAACAAGCTCAAATAAACAACCTAATGTTGGACCTCAAATTTGTAGAAAAAGAACAACAGATCAAGGTAAAGCTCATGCAAGTGGAAAATTATAAAGATTATAAGAAATTAATGCAATTGAGACTAAGAAAAATACAAAGAATCTAGGAATCAATGAATTGGTTCTTGGAAAGATTAAATAAAGCTGATAAACCCTTAGCCAACCTTATCAAAAAAAGGGGAAAAAACTCAAATTCACACAGTTAGGATTGAAAAGATGAAATCACAACGTATCCTGAAGAAATCCAGAAGATCATCAATACCTACTTTGGGAAACTTTATTATAATAACAGGGAAAACATAGATGAAATGAACAGAAACTAGGACACAGATGAACTACTAAAGCTGAATGAAAAAGATATAAAAGTTCTAAGTATCCCAATATCAGTCAATGCAATTGAAGATGTAATTTAAAACTTACCTACAAAGAAAAGCTTCAGGCCCTGATTGATTCACTGTTGAGTTCTACAAGAAATTTAGAGGCTCTAATGCCTTTATTCCTCACAATCTTTGAAGAAATTAAAAGGGAAGCAATATTCTCAAACTCATTCCTGGAATCAAGATACTTTGACACCAAAACCAGAGAAGGATACAACAATAACAACAACAACAAAAAAACAACTACAGGCCAAACTCCCTAATGAATATAGATGCAAATATCCTCAGAAAGATAATGGCAAATAGAATGCAGAAAATCAAATTATACAATATAACCATGTAGGATTCATCCCAGGAATGCAGGGATGGTTCAAACTAGGCAAATCAATGAATGTAATGTATCATATAAACAGAGATAAATACAAAATCACATGATCATCTCAACAGATACAGAAAAAGCATTTGACAAAGTCTAACATGAAGGCCTGTATTGTAATTGTTTTGGGTTCTTTGCTATTGTTATTTATGCCTTTTTTTGTTTCTTATTTTTCTAGTAATCTGTTATGTTTTGTTTTCACTCTAATGCAGAAAGGATAAGTATACATGTAGAGGCTTATACATGCCTAGAATTTCTAAACAGTTTATGAGAATTGATTATAATATGTGTGATGAAATGAACAGCCATTTTGAAGAAAAACAGACATTATAGTGTCCATTGATGATTTTGTATTATCATGCTGTGAAATCCAATAATGCTTTTATTCTTTGTTCAGAGTGGTTTTAGTCTGTTTTGTATTGTTTAATTTCAACATACATGAAGGTATGAACAGCTATTTTAAAGAGAACAAGAGACATTATGATAGGCATTTTTAATTTTCATATTGTCTAGTTTTGAAGGCCTGTAATGCCTTCATTACCCTGTTATGGTCAGTTTTATACTATTTTGTATTGTATGAATTAGTTGTGTGTGAAGATATGGACAACCATTTAGAAGAAAACAAGAGACATTATGGTAGCCACTGTAGATCTTCTATTGTCTTGTTTTGAAATCTGTGTCACATTCTTCTCTTCTGATCTGATTTGATCTATTTTGTTATGTTTAGCTTTACCCTTTTTTAAAAGATAAAATAAAGTTTAAAAAAACTGAAGAAAATTGGAACACATGGTCTTTATAACAATCTGATAAAAGCCAGGAATAAGAGACAAGGATATACCTTTATCACCACTCCAATTCAATATAGTTCTGGAAACACTGACCAGAGAAATTAGACATGAGAAAGAAATAAAAATAATAAAGATAGGAAAGGAAGAAATTCAAGTCTTATTATTTGCCAGTGACAAGATTCTCTACATATAAGATCACAAAAGCTCCATCAAAATACTTTTAGATTTAATAACTAGATTCAGTAGTGTAGCTGGATAGAAAGCCAACAGTCAAAAATGAATAGTATTCCTGTACAGCAATAAAAAATCTTACTGAAAGAGAAATTAGGAAAGCAACACCCTTCTCAATAGCATCAAAAAATTGAAATACTTAGGAATCTAAAAAAGGAGTAAAATATGTCTACATTGAAAACTGCAGTACTTTGAAAAAAAAAAGAATGAAGAGAAAATGGAAGTGTATCACTTGCTCTTGGGTAGGATGAATTGGAACAGTAAAAATGGCCATATCCCCAAAATTACTATACAGATTTAATGCATTTCAAATCAAAATATCATTCACATACCTCACCAAACTAGGGAAAGCATTCCTAAAATTCATTTGGCAACAGCAGAGACCTAAAAAAGCACAGCAATTCTAGGCAACAAAGTCAAATCAGGGAAATTAAAATCCCTGATTTGAAATTATACTACAGAGGTACTGTGATAAAAACAGCATGGTCCTGGAAAAACAAAACAGATCTCAGGATCAGTAGAACAAATTATAAGTTGCAGAAACACCATATATACACTCTGCCACCTGATCTTTGACAAAGGTGCCAAACACATTCACTGGAAGAAAAATATTATCTTTAATAAACGTCGTTTGGAAACCTGGCTTTCCACAGCTAACGATTAAAAGTAGATCCATGGCACTAAACTAAAATCAAATAGGCACTAAACTGAAATCAAAATAGATAATAGATCTAAATATTAAAACAGAAATACTAAATCTGCTGAGACAGAAAATAGACAGAACTCTTAAAAAGGCATAGGTGTAGGCAAATCTTTGTGAACAGAATCCTAATCCACAGGAATTATCACAAAGAATCAATAACTAGGATTTCATCTTATTAAAAGTTTTTGCACAGTAAAATAAGTTGACAACAAAGTAAAAACAAAACACAGTTGGATAAATTCTGCCCACCATTCTTCAGATAAACGACTAATATCTAGAACATATAAAGAACTGAAAAAAAAATCAGACACCCTCCAAATGTAAAGACTAGTCCAAAAATGGGTATCTGGGATAAATATATGCTTCTGAGAAGTACAAGCAGCAAGTAAATACATGAAAAAAAATGTTCAACATCATAGGTCATTCAAGTAATAGAAATTAAAATGATGCTGAGATTTCATCTCACTCCAGAAAGAATGGCTATCATCAAGAAAATGTCTATTAATAAATGCTGGTGGGGCTGTTGGGGAAAAGGGATACTTCTTCACTGTTGGTGGGAGTACAGGGTGGTACAACCACTGTGGAAAACTGTGTGGAGATTCCTCAAAAAAGTAGGATTAGAGATCCAATTTGACCCAGCTATCTCCCTTCTGAGTACCTTCCCAGAAGAGTTAAAAGCATCATAGCACAGCAATACATGCGCACTCACATTTATAGCAGCACAGTTTGTAGTAGCTAAATCTGGGAACCACCTCAAATGCACATCCACTGATGAATGGATAAAAAAATGTCTTTTAATATTATAAAGTATTATTCAGCCATAAGAAAAATAAAATTGAGATATTTAAAGCTAAATAAAGACTTTAAAATCATAATCATAAGTGAAATAAATCAGACTCACATGTGTGAATATCTCATGTCTCCAGTGTGAGAACCTAAATATGTGACTAAGAACCAAAGTTTACTCAGACAAAGAACTTATATCCAGAACATATAAATAACTGAAAAACATCAAGCCCCCCAAATTCAAAGACCCTCTCCAAAAATGGGCATCAGAAATGAACACACAGTTCTCAGATGAAGATATACAAATGGCAAATAAATACGTGAAGAAATGTTCACCATCACTGGTCATTTGAGAAATGAAAATTAAAGCAGCATTGAGATTTCATCTCACTCTGGAAAGAATAGCTGCCATCAAGAAAACAACTGACAACAAATGTTGGCAAGGCTGTGGGGAAAAAGGAACACTGCTCCATTGTTGATGGGAGAAAAACTGGTGCAACCACTGTGGAAATCAGTACGGAGATTCCTCAAAAAACTAGGATTGAAAGTTCCATTCAATCCAGCTATTCCCCCCTGGGTATTTTCCCAGAAAAACAGAAAAGGTCATGTCACAATGTTGTATGTGCACCCATGTTCATAGCAGCACAATTTGTAATAGCTGAATCTTGGAAACAACCAAAATGCCCATCAACCACAGAGGGGATGAAAAAAATGTGGTATTTTTATACAATGGAATACTATTCAGCTATAAAAAGGACTATCTTGAGGCCTTTATAGGTAAACGGAGGCAACTTGAGAATATCCTCATTAGTGAAATAAACAAGACTCACATTAGTAAATATCACATTGTCTCTCTAGTATAAAAAATAACAATAACTGACAGAATGGTATCCAAAAAGTATAAAAGATATAAAAGAATAGTAGATATAAAAGTATAATAGATATAATAGATATTGTAAAAGTGAAAGGGAAGGAAGGTGCTCTAATAACAGTATGTATAGTGGGTAAGATAGATGATCATATTAATGAGCTCTTGTTAGATCACTGAACAGAAGAGTTTGTACTGTCAATGTGTCAGTGTGTCTAGCCACTTTCTATGCTATTTATTTATTTATTTATTTTGCAGTACCTGGGATCAAGGGGGATCAAACTCATGACCTTACACTTGCCAGGCAGGTGCTTATGCTGCTGAGCTAAATCCCCAGCCCCACTTTTTATGCTTTAATTTTGTAACTTTAACAACTATTGTTAAGATGACATATATAATGTATCAACTAGCGATTTTATGATGTTAATTTTTTTGAATTCTGCATTCTACTTTGTTCTCATTTTTTCTATTTTGTCTCTTTTTAATTTTTCTTTTCTTTCTCTCTTACAATAAAATCTTAAAAAAGGAACAAAAGTGTACAACAGATATTTTGAAATACAAAGAAATTGTTCAAATGGAAAAGGGAAATAGGGATATGGGAAGAGGAAGGGGAAAGGAAGGGAAAGAAAAAATGAAAATAAACAAAAGATAAAATGAAATCAGAGCTGTGTGAACAGGGAAGGGAAGGATACTTAAAAGGAAGGGAAAGGGAAGGGAAATTAAGTTAAATTAAATTAAAACAATCAAAACAACACACACAATAGAGGAAGGTCTCTATTGTGTGTGATTTATGGGAGATGATTATTTCATATTTGATACACATATGAAGAAGAACTGAATTTTCTCATTTAATCATTGCATGTATCATTTTTCCTCCCTTTTACGGAGGAGGGGAAAGCCCACTTTCACTAAACTGAATTATAAGTTTTCCATACATATCTTTTCTTATATTAGAAAGAAGACCACTACACTCCCTGGATTTTACCACAGAAATATTTCTTTTAGGCTCTCAGTGAAATCATCTTAACTATAAAGGCAAGAACTGTCTACTCTCATACTTAGTTACATTTTCATATATTTCTCAATTCTATTTTGTGTGTATTATTTGTTGTGTTACTTATTTGGGGGACTTGGATATTATGTGAAATTGGTTCTGATGGGTATTATAGAAGTGTTTTTTATTCCCTTTTAAGACTTAAATATTTATTAAAATTTCTCCCACATATTCCTTATCAACACAATAGAGATTTGTGTTATGTACACATAGAGAAGAGTGATTGAAAGAGCAAAAAACATTACTAAGATATTTAATCTATCTATAGGATGCTGAACTACTGGTTTAGCTGATTTCTATTTTAAACAGATTCAATTATCATTTTAAAAGATGACCTTGGATTTTTGTCTTGGTTACTTTTCTCTCATTACTGAGACAAAATTACCTGACAGTCAAAATGAAAGAAGGAAAGGTGTATTTAGATTACAGTTTTTGGAGGTTTCAGTCCATACTCAGCAGGCTCTAAGCCAGGAAGGAGTGACTAAGTGGCAGCCATTCATGGAAGCTGCAAGCAACAAGAGCAAAAGGGCAAAGAAAGACCATACCATCTTACCTCCCTTATATTTTATGCTGGCTCCATGCCCCTGGGTGGCTACAGCGCTCACACCACCAATCCCAGTGCTAGACAAGGAATCAGTCACACACACTAGACTCTGCCCCTTATGATGTAGGGGAACATTTAAACACAAACCACACAGATTTCTACCTTCTCATGTCTAATTTGCAATTTATGATCTTGTTTTTGTGACAATTTGCCAGTAGAAATAAAAGCTTCAAAAAGGAATACTGTGTGAGTTAATTTGAAGACTTTGGAGACCAGATGAAATAAATGGAATCAATATATGTGTTAAAGTTTCAAGCTATTCAAATTCAAAGCTACAAAATTGGGTTCCTGAATTCTTATGAATACCTGAACTTATATTGGGTAAAAATATCCACATTTGTATTCATTATGTATAATTATTCCAACAGAGTAAATAAGATCTGAATTTTAATAGTCATGTATTTAAAGTGAGAAGTGAAATAACCTGTGTGAACACATTTAACCATTAAAAACATATACTATTTTAATTGTCATAGCAGGCTTACTCTCCACAGCTAAAGTAAGAAGCATGCAGTCCATGGTAGGCTCTATCAGTCAGAATCCAGACAAGAAATAAATGGTTCTAAATACAGTAATACAGGACAGTGTATGGAAGGGAACATTTAGAAAAAATGTAGGCAGGATGGGTAAGGTCCAAGTGAACCAGGAATGCATGAAGAAACTCAGAGCTAGCAAGAGTAGGATATCATTACTCTCCTATATCTGAAGTTACAAGAGAAAAGAATAGGAAAGAGGAGGGGGAAGAAGCGGGGAACTGAGATGTGGTAGTCGGTCTGTCAGGAGCTGTGGCCTTTTTTGGAAGGATAGAGTCAAATGATGGGCAGGGAACAGATGTTCTAGCCTATTCTCTTCTTCACTTTATCTCCTGCTACTGCCTCCTGTTATGGAACCCAAGTGGAAGCCAGAGAATAACATAGCCCATAATGCAACTGAAACAAGTCCACCTCAAGAAGAGTAAGGAGGAGAAGGATGGAGGATGACATTGCTCCAGAGGAGCTGGTGAAATCACCTTGTACCACTTAATAGGGGCACATTCTGAGAAACTATTCAAGAGACAATTGTGCCATTATGAGATCATCACGGAGTGTACTACTGACCCAGACTAAGGTGGCTGTGACATCACTAGGTGATGTAATCTTATGAGACCCCTGCTTTACCTGCAGGCTGCTGTTGAGGAAATGTCATTATGTGCACCATGACTATATAACCAGCTCACAGGCTAAAGCTGATCTTTACTGCCTTCTTCAATTCACTTGAGGTTAATTAGTTTTTATTTGTCCAGATATTGGCATCATTCCTCTCTTGGAATGTCACTAATTACTTTCTTATTGACAAATGTTTCCTTTACTCTCACACTTTCCTTTCTTTCTGTTGTATATATTAGATGATCTTTTTCACCTCTTTTTTCTATCAGAAGTTTATATTTAGAACTCTAGCTCAGTTCCTTCACTCAGTCCAGAAAAAGCTTAATCTTGAGCTTGATAAACTTGTTAAATCTGGGTCAAAGTACCAAATGGGAAGAGGAATGAAGTTGTATCTGAGGGTGACTTCCAAAGAAATATATAAAATTTCCTAGGAAATTTCATCCTGGGTGTGGAGTTAAAACAAGCTTCTGAAATCTGTGAATATTGTGAGTTGGAAATCTAGCAATATTCGTACATGTTATGGTTTGGGAGTATGTCTCCCTAACAGGCTCATTGTGTTGAAGGCTTGCTACCTGGTGGGCTTAGGGGGAAGAAATTGGATCATGTAGGCTCTAACTTATCAAGTGGATTAATACATTGATGAGATAAACATTTAAGGGAATTATTGAGACATGATAAAAAGAAGGTGGGGTCTAAGTGACAAAAGTGCATTATGGAAACATGACCTGGCATCACATCTGGTCCCCAGCCGTTACTCTCTGACTCCCTTTCTCTCTACTTCCTGGCTGACATGAGATGAGGCGCTTTCATCCACCAAGCCCTTCTACCCCAACACTTTTCTCCTGGAATTGTTGGACTTAGTATGGACTGAATCCTCTGAAATCATGAAGCAAAGTAAACCTTTATTCCTTTATGTTGTTTTTCTCTAGTATTTTGTCACAGTGATGAAAAGCTAACAATATCACACCTAAGCACACAGTGACTCCATTTGTAAATCACTATCTGCTATATCAATTGCTTCTGAAAACTACCAGACAAATGAGTTTTTTCATGCTTTGTGAAAAACAAGAAAAAGTCATATATAGTTTTCTAAATTCACACAGGTGCTACTATATCAGGAAGCATTTAACTGTTAGAAGATTTGATTTTTTTTAAATTCACCTTGTAGTTATTTCCAGCTTCTTTGCCTTGATGTGAACAGACCCCTTTGAATAATGGCTCTGGGTAAGTGTACCAACATACTTTCTTAAAATGTTATTACTTTTTGGGAGGCGTAGTTTGGTTCCTGCTCTCCTATGAGTCTCCCTAATACATGCTGTACACAAGCACATAGACATGTGCAGGCAGATGCTCATTCTTGCCACAATGAGCTTCCTTCTTAACTCTAGGTACTTCCTGAGCTATTATTTCTGCCCAAGGCTCTCTCTCTTTCCCTTGTATTTTTTCCATTTTGCCACTTATCACACTTCTATATCTGTTTATGAGTGACACTAAACAATACGTTCTTATTTTTTATCACTAGAATCCCCAGGAACTTGTCCAGTGCCTGACACATAATAACTTATGAATTATATATCAGTAAATTGATAAATGAAAGATGAAGTAACAATGGGAAAACTATTATCCATGGTGTTTATCTTAAAGTTTGTTCTGCTTAGGATGATCTCATTTGTAATTGAATAAGAAAACTGTAATGTCTGAATAATTCAGAAATACACACTCAGTTCTTGAGTATTCAGTGGAACAATTTTTTGCTTCATGAGAACAGTCCAATTTGCTAAACAATTGTGTGAAATTTGGATGTCACCAGTGCTTTGCAAGTTCGAAGTCCATCAGAATTCCTTCAAGCTGTTTGCCATAATGATTCAAGCCAGATATCCTCAACCTCAAGACTTCTGAGACAGCACCTTTAGTGTTCATTACAGGCCCCATTTCAACTCCTGTAAGGTTCTGTGGCTCCCTAAGGACTTCTGATTTTGACATGAAGAAGAGTCATCACCGTTAAGTTTGTAAATGATATTTGTAAATATTCAGAGCTTTATGTTTTTATTTTTATGACTTGTAGGTCTTCCTCTGGGGAGACGTTTAATTTTCTTCTTCTGTTTTGTATTGCAATGTCTGACTCCTCTGATTAATTTTTAATTGGACCTGCTGAGCTATTTCCAGGTTATGAATGGAGGCCACTCTACACTACTTTCCCAGGGGACTTCTCACTAATATATTTTCTCTGTAGTCCCAGATCACCAATTTCCTTGTGCTCTCATGATATGTATTCTGTATATAAAAAGTAAGAAATCAAGGAAAGATGAGTGTTGCTGAAAAACTTTGGAATGCTCAGTGGCAGAGTTAAAACCAGTGTTCGGAATCATCAAGTATATTTTTGCCCTGTTTTTTTTTTTTTTTTAGTCACTTGTTTTTATGTTAAAAGTGCTTGCCCTGAAATTAAGCATTTAATTTTATCAAAGACACTGCTAAAGATTCTGAACATTTATCTTGGTCTCAAAATTCATTTATGGATCATGATAGTGACATGGAACTCCTTTACTGATTAGTGCCTATGTTACACATCATATACATAACCAAACCAAAAATATTTAATGAAAATAAATCCTTTTGCTAATCTGTTCCATTTGCCAACCAGTGCATTACATCAAAGTGCTTAAAGTTCTGGTTATTAACCATATACATATTTCCCTTCTTAATAGCATTGAAAGGAAAGTGAATGGGATTGATTAGAAAATATATCTTAAAATCAGTTAGGGAACTCTTTTTTTTTCTGACGATCAGCAGGATTATAAGAACTGGGTGAAAGGGCAACAAATCTTGTTAAAATATTGATTTGTCTACTGACATTGAGACTAAGAATAAAAACTTTATGAAAGTATGCAAAGAAAAGGGAAGACACAAGAGGGAAATGAGACAAAGGAAGTACCCAGCGGGGTAATTGATAAGATTAACTAAGTGTTGGGATGAGATGTGCTGTCCAAGCCAGTTGGAGTGGACTTATGTATCTATATCTGCTTGTAACCTGGAGCCTGAATTTGAAGCAAGTTGATGGGTCAACTAGAAAGAATACAGGAAGTGGGGATGTAGAGCTAATGGAGATCGATGGTTCTTGGCTTCTCATAAAATTTCTCATCCTCCTTCCCCAGAACAATGCACATTACAAAATCACACATAGTTTTGTATTTAATTCTGGGCTACAGAGGCATTAGGATTCCATACAGATGTTTAGTTTAACTGCTATCCAAAACAGGCTTTGAAACTCAGGTGTAGAACCAGAGTTCAGAGATTATAGCTGAGACAACCTTCAAAACCATAATGGAGCAACAGCCCCAGAAGACACCTAGATCCTTGGTTCTGAATTTGTCCCCTTCTTTCATCAGGACATCCTGATACACTGTGGTCACTCACAAGGAAGACTCATGGAAACCCTACATGGATTAGGAGTAAGTTTTAAAGAGACTTGAGCATGTAAGGCAGAAAGAGGGATGCATCCTAATACCAAGATTGTGTTCTCAAGTAAGATCAGTGGCTACTTAACCTGAAACTACCCTTTCTTTTTTCCATCCTCTTTAAAGATTTTTATTCTCATGGGGCTGGGGATTTAGCTCAGTGGCATGAGTGCCTGCCTGTCAAGTGCAAGATCATGAGTTCGACCCCCAGTACCAAAAATAAAAAATAAAAAATGTTAAAAAAGGAAAATTTGCCTTTTAACCTGGAAGTTCACAAAAGCTTATATAGTTAAATTCTCAAGTATGTAAATAACTAATAAGTAGCTTAAGGACATTGTCAAATGAAACAGGTGCCTAATAACTGATGAAATACAAGCAGCTTTGAACTGGAAAGTATAAAGCACCAGAGCTTTAACTTCCCAGGTAAGATGGCCAAGACAAAAGCATTTCAAAATTATTGTGTGGGTTTTGTTTAGGGATATTTATCAAAAAGTTAGTAAGGTTAGAGTCCTAGGATATCACTTTCTCTCCTCTCATTTATAAAATATGGAGCTGGAAAACCTATGTGAGTTTACAAATTCATTAGCTGTATGTGTGCTGCGTCCAGGATAGACTATCTTGACCTGTCATGCATAGGTTTTTACAGCTCCATAGAGGGAAAGTGAAGCTGTATTCAAGAAATCCTTTGCATACAAATCTATTTAGAATCCTTTATAAATAAATGTATCCTTCTAATGGGAGTAATTATTAAAATAAATGTTAGTTAATTGGCTACAAATGCCAAATATAATTCATAAATTCAAATGCCAAATATAATTCATAAAGTGTTTGATTGTTATTCTGTGTGTGAAATGTTTGTTTATGATATTAAATGACATAATTATTTAGTCTATAAAAGGTTCTTAGCTTCAGTATTTAATTCATGGCTTTAAATCTGTGAGGCAGGCAAGAAAGACGTTAATATTCTTATTTTAAATAATACATATCTGCGGTGCAAAGTCAAAAAAGTAAGTTCCTCAAGGTTCCATGCATTATAAACAGCAGACCCAGCACTTTACCCATACCCTGACATATCTGAAGGTCTTGATGTGCTTCACGGTGTTCAGAAAGCCTCTCTGGAATTTATTTCCCCAGGAAAGGTGTTGTGGTGATTTTCTAGTTCGGGGAGTCCCCGTAGAAACTTCCCTGCCAGTGTGAGTTGCACAGCCTGTGTGCCTGCAGTGGGGCTCGCCTTCACTGCCCATCTCCCGGGTATGATGCTGTGACCAAAACCACACTTAAAACAAGTAGACCTGTGTAGGTTAGTGCTAATAACATGTCTAGAATAGTGTCTTGATAGACACATATAGACATTTGTTAAGTTTATTGCTATTGGTATGACACATATGGTTAAACTTCTGAAGAGTTTATTAAGAACTTTTTTCATTTATTTGATAATTAAAAGCTAATTATCAAGTACCATTCTACGCTTGACTTTGCCATATTCTATAGGAATGTAGGGATATAACAAGGCCTCTATCTTTTTGGAACTAAGCTCATTCAAGGGGCTAGCAGAGTTTATGAATCTGAACTAAGTGAACAAATGTAATGCAGTGAGGGTAAAGAGATAGAGCCTTACAGACCATGATAAGAATTTGAAGCTTATTCCATTTGTATTCAGAAGTTACTGAGGATCTGAGCAGAGCAAACATAAAATCCACCTCTCATTTCAAAAGGTGAGGTAGATGTGCTGGGGTGCAGGTGAGAGACATTAGTGACTTTCTCGGGATGTCAGGACATTGGTGGATGTGGCTGATGTGATGACTTGGGGTGGCCAGGTGGAGCAGGGAAGTGAAGAATCTGAGATGATTTTTAGGGTTTAGGCCTGAGTAACAGGTGGAGAGCAATCCTCTTTTCTGAGAAACAGGGTTTCTGGATAAACCATTTGTGAAGGGCAAAGACAGACCAAAGAAAGATTAGAAATAGGGTGTGAAAAGATCGGGGCTTTCTTTACTCTCTCCCAACTGTGGTGCCTTGATCTAAGATTGCATGTTTACGCCTCATTGTTTTTTAAGGCATGGCAAGATTAAAGACTTAAAGATTGTATATGCATAATAACCTCCCCTCAGAGTGCTGAGCTCCTGGAGTTTCAATGTTATACAAGTACAAATGGTCCCCCAAAAGGTCAGGCAGTTTATCTCTTCAAGAGTGATTTATATGAACAGTGCTGGCTGTTTATCTCTTTAGGACTCTGTTGCCAAGAATTAAAAAAAAAAACTTGAGACATCTTATTCTTCATTAGGCAGTGAGGGAAATAGTTTAAAATTTCTAAGTTATTAATTAACTTCTTAACTTATTTCTATAATAAAATATAAAGAATTATTTCTCCTTATCTTATTAGAATGTTTCATATGCTTAGAAAACCAAATGCCTAAAATAAACAATATGGGTAGTATAGAGTAGCAGTGTAAAAATAGTATTTGCCTCATCCTTACAGTTTAGTCTCCAGAAAAGCAACTCAAAACTGTGAGTATCCATTAATATTTGGCTATAATAAAACCAACCTTTTCATTCACTGGAGTAAACTAACCTGCCACTAGGAGATAAGATTTGGGTGCTAGACATATCACTTCCTTCACTTAATGCAGGACTCGAGAGATTCCTTAGATTGGTGGCAACAAAAAAAGTTCCAAGTGAAACTACCCAGAATATTGATCTCCAACACACAGATGTGAATTTCTTTTTTTTTTCTTTTTCACATACTTTTAAGTCAAAGATCATAAAATATTTTTAAAATTGTCAACTCCTGAGACTTTTGGCAGTTGGTAATTTGAGGAAATTAAGGGGTACAGGCAGGACTTATCTAAAATGAAGGATAATTAGACTCTGAAGAAACTGAGGAATTATGGAGTGAAGAAGTTGAAATTTATTTCCAAATAACTAAAATTCCTCATCTTTCTTATCTTCATCTTTCTTTTCTTCAACATACCAGGGCCTTATTTTGTACTGCTCCTTAAACCTTTCATTTCAGAACAAAAGGTTATAACTAATGGGTTCACAGTCAAACTAGTGACAATTTAAGGTTATTATTCCACTGTGGAGGGAGTAGGATGGAAATGAATTCACATATTTACTTATAGGTTTAGCATACAGGAAAGAAATGAATCTTTAATGGTAGAATTTTAGTCACATGGAACATGGATAATGGATATGTATTTGGAAGCATGAAGCATTTTCCTATTTCCTAAAGTCATAGCATATCAAAGATTAACTGCTTTTTCCTTGTGAATATGGGTCCTGCTGTAGCTTCCCTTGATTCTCTGAAACCCAAGAAGCAATGGAGATGGAGACACCCATTTGACTGGTTATAGGGATGCTTTATTTAAAACAGAAAGACCATGCTTCCTTGTGTACTGTCTACTAAATATTTTTTAAAATTTAAAGAGAATGAAACCAGAGCTTCCTGAATCACTAGAAGAGGCATGGGAGGTCCTGCAGGCCTGACTGGGCCACACCTAGCCACCTCTATTGAGCCCCAGGAGCTGAGGGTGCATGACATGATTTCCAGCACAATTGCACTCCAGGAAGGCTTTGGACCATTGCTCCCAGAAGTTAGGACCCTACCCAGCATCCTAGCCCACTAGAGGACACACGAGAGATCTCCACAGTCCTCACTGGACCACACCCAGTGACCTCCAGTCAGTCCAGGAGCTGAGGGCACAAGAGGTGATTTGCAGTAAGCTTGTGCTTGGGGAGAGTTTGGACCATTGCTCCCAGCAGTTAGGACCCACCCAGAATCCTACAGCACCAGAGGAGGCATGGGAGGTCACTCAGACCTGACTGGGCCATGCCCAGAAACATCTATTCAGTCCCAGGGGCCGAGGGTGAGCAAGGTGATTTCCAGCATGCCCTGGGGAAGCTTTGGAACATCGCTCAAAACCCAGAAATATAGGAAAATGACAAAATGAAAGACCAACATCCAATCTCACACCTCCAGCCCACCATACACCTGAAATGCCTGAAATAATAACAACTGAAATATAGAAAGAACTCCGGGAAGGTATAAAAGAACTCAAATCAGAAATAATCTCACAGCTAAAAGAAGAAATGATAAACATAATGAAAGAAATGCTGAACACATCTAAAGAAGACATAGTTGAAAAATTAGAGGAACAATGCAAAAAAGATGGAAACTCTGAATGAACAATATAAGAAACAAACAAAATGCATGAAGCAGATTCAAAGACATATATAGGAAATTGAAAATTTCATCAAACGTTGGCAAAACTGCTACAACAAAAGTGAAGATAGAATTTTAGATCTTGAAGACAAGTTGCAGCTAGTGAACAAGAAAGCAAAGATCTTTCAAAAATAACAAGGAAATTTAAAAATAAATAAATAAATATAATAAAAATAAAAAAGAAATAACAACAACAAAACAGATCAGTAAGGTACTGAGCAAGCTGAAACATGATATAACTAAACAGATAATGGACTTAAAAAGCAAAAGGAGGAAAAGAAAGTGCTCTAAAGGATGTAACTGTATGTATGTTTAAATGTATAGGATTGATAACCATATTACAAAGTTTTTGTTGGATCATTGAA